>CM060896.1:157086544-157329044 GCA_030762935.1 Hymenopus coronatus | reverse complement strand
GTCGGGGAGCCTACGGCAAGAAACATCGGAATGGAGAACCTGTTACGAGGGGTCGGCTCGTAGCCAGGCATGAACATGAAGTGGACGATATGAATGTAAGCGAGATTGATGATTGGAAAGGTGATAGAGCAATTGGTGAGGAAACCGGATGACCCGGAGAAAACCTGCCTAGACACCGCTTCGTCCACCACAAATCCCACATTCGGGCGCTTGGGATCGAACTCGAGCCGCCTAGATGGGAGATGAGCGACGCCATCACAAACCTTCATGTACGATGTCCAAAGTAAAACACCGGTTTTTCTGAATCATTTTATCAATATTTGCTCTACAACGATTGATGAACTCCAACATAAGTCTGGTATTTTTCGTACACAGTGGTTCATCCTTGATTACTCGTAAATTATGCGCCATTTCCTCATGAAAACTCGTTCATTGCATTATCACTATATACTTGCGTCATTTGCCTATAATATTCGATTGACCGAACTTTTTGAGCATTCAAAAAAGGAATAAGTTCTTTGGCAGTAGAAAAGTATAACATCGGCATTGAAAAACCAGTACCACGTGACAAACTTGATATCTTTCGATATTATTTATTTCTGGATGACCCTCGTATATACAAACTATTCTTACAAAAGATTATTCTTTTATCTATAACATTTTAATCCACACAAACATTAGCAGAATTAGTCTTATTACTTGCTTCCTTGTAAGTAGAAGGGAAATAGGGGAATATATTAGGCAAAAGCGATAGTCAAATCTTTAAAAAGCTGGCCGCTGTGTGAAACAGTTCAGTTTCAGTTCGCTTTGCATGGTCTCGTTTGAGAAACGTTAGGAAGTTTAAAATTGAATCCAATAACAAGGAATATCTCGAATCGATCAACTCCACAAGAAAAGTATATATTACATAAATTAAGTTTTAACGAGATCTACATTTTTTGTGTAGTAAGCTTCTGCCTATGTTTAGTGGTTTAACCGTTATGCAAAATTCTGCGAAAATCAACCAGAAGAAAGTGATCTTCAGAGACCATTCCCAGAAAATTCAAAGTATATATTGATTTCTGTTGTGAATAACTTTAATATGCGATATTGTAATCAAAATCGTTAGAGCCATTTTTGGGAAAAATAAAACTTTCAAAACATTTTCAACGTAAAGGTTGGTTTGGAGTAGAGGGATTTTCTTGAAAATCTTTGTGTCGCATTCTTGGAAGATGATAAACTTAAATACCAAGTTTGGTATTTATGGTCTTTTAATTTTTGAGCTATGCTATACACACATACGGACCTTTTTCTAAAAGTTCCTTTTTACTTTCTCTAGCCCCGTATGTACAATGTACATAGGGACAGAGAAAGTAGTGTAATGTACCCAAAAATTCGATACCGAGATTTCAGGGATCCCCTGAGTTCGAAAAAAAGCATTTTTAAAAAAAGGTCTGTGTGTGTGTGTCAGTGGACAGCATAGCCCCAAAACGAAAAGACCGTTAAATATCAAACTTGGTATTATAGGTTTAGCATCTTCCAAGTATGGAATACGAAGATTTTGGAACAAAATTCGAAAATTTTGATTTTCTTAAAAATAGCTCTAACGATTTTAATTAAAATCCCGTGTATTAAAGCTATTTATGTCCGAAATAAAATGTATATCTCGAATTTTTGGGGAATAGCCTCTTAAGACATCTTTATTCTAGATGAATTTTGCTTAACTGCTAAACCGTAAGAGATAGAAAAAAACTCACTGCTCAAAAAACGTACATCACGACAAAACACACAATTTATGTCCTTTACGTTTTTGTTGTGGAGGTAACCGTTTCTGAGATATTCCTTGTTATTGGTTTCAATTGTGAAGTACTTAAAACTTTTCTCAGACAGGAAGTGTCCGCTTTTCTTTTGCTCTACTTCTGACCAAGCAAAGAAGTGATTTGCAATGACAATCGCATAGCGATAGCTTTTAAAAAATTTGACAATCACTTTAGCATAGCGCATTCCCTTATTCTCTTGTTTTTATTAGGAACTAAGCAATAAGAATATTCTGCTAATATTTATCTCGATTAGCATTGTGTACAAAGAAGAATCATTTTTGTAGGAGGTTTGTAGAGCAGCTAGAGAAAGTCATGTGAATGTAACATCAGATTTTTTCAGGGGGTCCCAAACATACATTTCCAGTGAAATCTCGCTATCGTATTATGCGTATAATACAATACAATACCTTTTTTTACAGACTATGTAGTATATTGTATGTGCACAGAAAGTAATAAGGACGAAGTAATAGTAACATGTATGTTTTAGATAGACTCAATACTGTCCTTTAGGGTTAAGGGAAGCTATAGAAAATTCAGGATATAATTTTACTTGTTATGTAAATATTTTAATTAGATATATGATGTTTTAACATAATCGATTTTTGAGAAAATCAGAATTATTGAAAAATGTTCCATGCAAAAGTTGAGAGTATTTTGGAAAGCTTCATCTCATACCTTTGGAGGATTCTGAGCTTCAATACCACGATTGGCGTTTATCAGACATTTCCATTTTAATTCCTCTTCTTAGTATACAGTTTATAGGCAGAGAATGTATTGCATTCCACCCAAAAAAATCTGATGTGTTCTGTTCACATTACTTTCTCTACATCTCTGCAACAAACTATTGATAAAAAGCTTATGCTTCTATTTATTTAATGCTAATCGAAAAGAATTGGCAGAAATAGTCTTATTAGAAACGAAATAAGGGAGTATCATAGGTTAAAGTGACAGTCAAAAGCCGGTTGCTATGTGACTGAAGTTCCATTGTTTGTATGGACACGAGTTATCAAATTTCTGTCTGATTTTCAAAGCTGAAACTAAAAACAAGAAATATCTTAAAAACGATCAACTCCACGAAAAAAATGTATGTAACATAAATTGTGTGTTTTAACGTGCTCTACATTTTTTGCGGGGTAAGTTTTTGTCCATCTCTTACAGTTTAGCAGTTATTAAAAATTCCGTAAAATTCATCCAGAATTCAGAGGCTATTCCCAGAAAATTCCAAATATACATTTTGTCAGGTAATTGGCTGTAATATACGATGTTTTAATCAAAATCGTTAGTCATTTTTGAGGAAATCAAAATTTTCGAAAAAAATTTCCAGGTAAAGGTTAGTTTGGGGTGGAGGGATTTTTCTCAAAATCTTCGTGTCGCATCCCTGGAAGATACCAAATTTAAATACCAAATTTGCCATTTTACCGACTTTTCTTTTTTGAGTTAGCGTGTTCATGGACACACACACACACACAGACTTTTTTGTGAAAATACTTTTTTTTTTATTTTTATTTTTCTTTTTTATGTAAGGCACCCTAAAACATATTTTTGCGGAGAAATCTCGGTATATTTTTTGGATGGTGATACCTTCTCTATACACTGTGTACAAAGTGCGTGTAGAGAAAGTAAAAATTGATACCGAGATATCACTGGAAGTTCAGATTTTGGTTCCCGTATAGAAAAAAAAAACATTTTCAGAAAAAAGTTCGCGTGTGTCTATGTGTTAACATGATAGCTCAAAAACGAAAAGAGGTGGAAATGTCAAACTTGATATTTAAGTCCATCATCTTCCAGGGAAGCGACACAAAGATATTCAAGGAAATTTCAGCACCCGACACTACCGTTTACATGGATTTTTTTTTGAAAATTTTGATTTTCTCAAAATTGGCTAACAATTTTGATTAGGAATGACCTCTGAATACCTCTTCATTCTGAATGGCTATTGTGCAACTGGTAAACCTTAAGATACAACAAGAATTTGCTGCACAAAAAATGTAGAGCTAATGCCATACTACATTTTTGTGCAGTTAACAAGTTCCCAGATATTCCTTGTTATTGGTTCAATTTGAAAATTTTAATACGAATTTGTCAACCCCTGTCCATGAAAAGAAATGCTTTTCAATCACATAGACCAGCTTTTAAAAGTTTTGACTGTCGCTTTTTTCTAGCTTTCAGGGCATAGTCTTATTTGAATGAGGCCGTGGACGCATAAACCAAAGTTGGCTACATTGGAGTGTTATAATTTTATAACACTGAGGTACAGAATTCTATACTTTTAACACTACTGACATCTGGTAAAAGACCTACTTTTAGCATCAACGTCTAAAAAAAAACAGTTTCTGTTACTCTTCTTTTTAAATCAGATTCACCCTCTGTCTAAGCATGCATGTTTAGTATTACTTTCTCTACTACGTACAGTAGTGAGTAGGCGAAGCATTATAAACCACCCAAACTTTTATGTTTAGATTCCAACGGAAAAATATATTTTGGTGCGATGAATAAAAATCTGATGTGTTCCATTCACATGACTTTCTCTACATCTCTGCAACAACTTATTGTTAAAAAGCTCTTGCTTCTATTTACTTCACTCTAATCGAGAAAATATTACCAGAGATAGTCTTTTTACTTGCTTCCTTGTAAATAGAACCGAAATAAGGGAGTACCATAGGTTAAAGTGATAGTCAAAAGCTGGTAGCTATGTGACTGAAGTTCCTTTGTTTGTATGGACAGGAGTTGACAAATTCCTGTATGAGAAAAGTAGAAGTTTTTCAAAGTTGAAACCAAAAACAATGAATATTTCAAAAGAGATCAACTCGACGAAAAAAGTGTATGACATAAATTGTGTATTTTAACGTGCTCTATCTTTTTGTGTGTTAAATTTTTGTGCATCTCTTACGGTTTAGCAATTATGCAAAATTCCATAAAATTCATCCAGAATAAAGTAGTCTTCAGAGGCTATTCCCAGAAAATTCAAGATATACATTTTATTTGTCAGGTAAACATTTTTAATATTCGAAATTTTAATCAAAATCGTTAGAGCCATTTTTAAGAAAATCAAAAGTTTTCGAAAAATATTCCATGTAAAGGGTAGCTGCGGGCGGGGGGAACTTTCTTGAAAATCTTCTTGTCGCATCCTTGGAAGATGCCAAACTTAAATACCAGCTTTGGTATTTAACGATCTTTTCGTTTTTGAGCTGTGCTGTCCACAGACACACACACGCACCCACACACGGACCTTTTTGTAAAAATGCTTTTTTTGGATTCAGGTGGACGCAAAGCATGTATTTCCGGTGAAATCTCGGTATCGAATTTTTGGATGGAATACAATATCTTCTCTGTGGATTATGTACATAGTACGTGTAGAGAAAGTAAAAATGACATTCTCTACGGTTTACATCGTGGTAATATACCACATATTAGCAGAAATGGATGTGTGCCTGTGGGTAGCATAGGTCAAAAATGAGAGTCCGTTAAATACCAAACTTGGTATATAGGTTCAGTGTCTTCAAAGGATGCGATACGAAGATTTTCAAGAAAATCCCTTCACCCACAACTAGTAACTCTTTACATGGAAAAACTTTAGAAAACTTTGATTTTGTCAAAATTGGCTCTAAAGATTTTGATTAATACATATCTTATGTTTAAGATATTTATGTCGTATACATTTTTTACATGGTGTTCGGTGTTTCGAGATATTTCTTGTTATTGTTTTCAGTTTTATAATGCTTATAACTTTTCTCATAAGGGACCTTATCAATACCTATCTATACAAACAAAAACATTCCAATCACATAGCAACCAGATTTTATAGCATTTAATTATCGGTGTTTTCCCTCATTTCCTTTGTGCTTGTAAGGAAGTAAGTAATAAGACAGTTTCTGTTAATGTTTATCGTGATTAGCATGAAGCATATAGAAGAATAAGCTTACTAACAATAATTTGTTACAGAATTGTATAGAAAATTATGTAGCTGGAACACATAAGCTTTTTTAAAATCAGGGACCCTCAAAATGTATATTTCCTGTAAAATCTTGGTATTCAGTTTATATTTCTGGTAAAATATTGGTATTGAATTTATATTTCCTGTAAAATCTTGGTATTCAATTTTAATTTCTAATAAAATCTTGGTATTTCATTTATATTCCCTCTAAAATGCGAGTATTGCATTAATATTTCCTGTAACTTCTGGATATTCAATTTATATTTCCTGTAAAATCTTGGTATTGAATTTATATTTCCTGTAACTTCTGGATATTCAATTTATATTTCCTGTAAACTTTGGGTATCGAATTTATATTTCCCGTAAAATGCGAGTATTGAATTTATATTTCCTATAAAATCTGGGTATTGAACTTATATTTCACGTAAAACCTAGTTATTGAATTTATATTTCAAGTAAAACCTGGTTATTGAATTTATATTCCCTGTAAAATCTGGTTATTGAATGTACATTTCTCGTAAAATCTGAGTATTGAATTTATATTCCCTGTAAAATCTGGTTATTGAATGTACATTTCTCGTAAAATCTGAGTATTGAATTAATATTTCCCGTAAAATCTTGGTATTGAATTTATATTTCCTGTAAAAGCGAGTATTGAACTTATATTTCCTGTGAAATGCAATTATTGAATTTATATTTCTTATAACATCTGGGTATTGAATTTAAATTTCCCGTAAACCTGGTTATTGAGTTTATATTTTCCGTAAGCTCTGGGTATTGAATTTATATTGCCCGTACAATCTAGTTATTGAATTTATATTTCCTGTAAGATGTGAGTAATGAATTTGCATTTCCTGTAATATCTGGGTATCTAATTTATATTTATTGTAAGATCTGGGAATCGAATTTATATTTCCTATAAAATGCGAGTACTGACTTTTATATTTGCTATAAAATGCTAGTATTTAATTTATATTTCCTTTAAAATGTGAGTATTGAATCTATATTTCCGGTAAAATCTGCATATTGAATTTATATTTTCCGTAAAATTTGGGTATTGTATATTTTGGGGTGAAATAAATACTTTCTCTAGCTATTATGTATGTACATAGTACTTAGTAGAGACAACAAAATGCGAGTTCCGAGTTTTGGACCACCGAAGTCAAAGTTTCACTCCCAGTGCACCTTAAGCTTAAAAGGACTCTTGTTTGGGTTGAGTGAACGCCACTGTTAAAATCCCATCCAAGATGAACTAGAGCAGTGTTTAGCAGCAACAGTTGCGAGGCCCGAGGCTGTGAAAAGGAAAGAATTGAGCGAGCGAGCGAGGTAGCCAACCAGCCAGTGAGCGTGCGTCAGACTGACTGACGTTACTCTGGCTACGTGCAGTTCCTTTAGTTCCTCTCCGAGCTCACAGCGCTCTGTACGGTTCGGCCACGCAGGTTGCGATCCCGTGACCCGTCGCACCCTGCACAGTACTATGTCCGCCTTGCTCGGAGGGAAGTTCAAAAACATCCACCGTCAATTCTTACAAGTGTTCTAAAACTGTCACCCGGCATGTTGACGTAAAAAAAAAAAAGAACAATCTTCCAGAACCACATTTGCAAATCTTTACAAAACACTAGCTGTGAATGACATTTTGTTTTAGTGTTATTGTATATTTAAGTGTAAATTAGTGAATAGTTTCACCATAAGGTGGTTTTATACGAGTGAAAGTGAACAAGAATAGAAGATCTCGATAGAGAAGTATGATCTTTGGCAACAGGGTGACGTGACGAAGTCTTAGTGAGTGTGGTAGTGAAGGATGCGGTAGTAGAGAAACGGCATGGGCTGCACCCCAAGCATTCTGCACCATCACCACCACCAGCAGGTCAACACCACCACCGTCAACAATAACAATCACCGCAATGGTCCAGCAAACGCTGCCACGACGGAAGATGGAGCTTCTGTCACCACCACCATTGCCAGCACTGGTACGTACACCCTCACATTTCGATACAACATTCTCGACGAAGCTGGAGGTGGAAATCAGAAAATATCCTTTATCCGCAGTCTCAAAACATATTTGGCATTAATTATGTCATTTGCGATTACTGATTTCTCTTATTAACTGAAAAAAATCTGATGTTTCATTCACATGAATTACTCTACATCTCTGCAACAAATTATTGTTAAAAAAATCTTATTCTTTTATCTACTTCTGCTAATCGAGAAAAAAATAGCAGAAACAGTCTTATTATTTGCTTCCTTGTAGGTAGAAGCGAAATATAGGAGTACCATGGATTAAAGTGAAGTCAAAAGCTGGTTACCAGGTGACTGAAGTTCCTTTTTTGGTATCGACAGGAGGTGATACATTCCTGTATGAAAAAACTAAATTTAAGCTGAAACCAAAAACAAGGTTATCTAAAAACGATCAATTCCACGAAAAAAGTACATAGCATAAATGGTGTGTTTTAACGTGACCTTCATTTTTTGTGTGGTAAGTTTTTCTCCATCTCTTACGGTTTAGCAGTTATGCAAAATTCCGTAAAGTTCATCCAGAATAAAGTAGTCTTCAGGAGCTATTCTCAGAAAATTCAAGATATACATATTATTTGTCCGGTAAATATCTTTAATATATGATATTTTAATCAAAATCGTTACACCCATTTTTGAGAAAATCAAAATTCTCGAAAAAAGTTCCATGTAAAGGATAGTTTGATGTGGGGGCATTTTCCCTCAAAATCTTCGTGTAGCATCCCTGGAAGATACTAAACTTAAATGAAAAGTTTGGTATTTTACCGACTTTTCGTTTTTGAGTTATCGTGTTCACAGACCCACGGAAAAACACACACGGACCTTTTTCTGAAAATACTTTTTTTTTTGGATACAAAGGACCCTAAAACATACATTTCCGATGAAATCTCGGTATCGAATGTCTGGATGGATTGCAATACCTTCTCTATACACTCTGTACATAGTACGTGTAGATAAAGTAAAAAAAAAATGTTGTGTGTTCCATTCATGTGAAATACTCTACATCTCTGTAACAAATTATTGTTAAAAAAAACGTATCCCTCTTTCCACTTCATGCTAATCGAGAGAAAATTAGTAGTAATGGTCTTATTACCTGCTTCCTTATAAGTAGAAGGGAAGTAAGGGAATACCATAGGTTAAAGTGATAGTCAAATCTTTTAAAAGATGGTTGATACGCAATTGAAGTTCTATTGTTTGTATGGTCAGTTGTTGACAAGTTCCCGTATGAGAAAAATGTATAAGCCTGCCTAGGTAGTGTGGTGGTAGCGCGTCTGCCTCACATTCAAAAGGTCGTGAGTTCGAATCTCGCTCAGGGTGAGTTACCCAGGTAAGGTTTTTTTCCGGGAGTTTCACTAATCCTGAGAAGCCAATGTCGAGTAACCTCGAGATCATTTGAGCATCATTTTACCAATTTCATTCATTGTCTGATATGTCCACCCAGGTTAAAGGACATTAAAAAAAAAAAAAAAAAAAAAAAAAAACGTATTTTTAAACTGAAACCAATAAGGAGTATTTAAAAAAAATTAGGCAACTGATGTGTTCCATTCATATAACTTTTTCTACATCTCTACAACAAATTATTGCTGAACAGATTATACTTCAATTTACTTCATACTAATCGAGAACTGATTAGCAAAAATGGTATTATTACGTTCTTCCTTGTAAGTAGAAGGGAAATAGGGATCGACTGCCAAATCATTTAAAATCATTTATCTTATTATCTGATTAAATGTTTGTTTAGTCAGGAGTTGACAAATTCTCGTGTGAGAAAAGCATGAGTATTTTAAAACTAAAATAAATAACGACGGATATTTTAAAAAAAAATGTGTACCATTCACATGAATTACTGTACATCTCTGCAACAAATTATTGCTAAAAACTTATTTCTCTTTCCACTTCTGGCTAATGGAGAGAAAATTAGCAGAAATGGTCTTACTACTTGCTTCCTTATAAGTAGAAGGAAATTAAGGGAGTACCGTAGGCTAAAGCCATACTCAAATGTTTTAAAAGATGGAAACTATGTAATAGAATTCCTTTATTTGTATGGTCAGGTATTTACAAGTTCCCGAAACAATAAAATATTCATATTTTAAAACTGGGTCCAACAACAAAAAATGTGCAAAAAACGGAAAACTCCACGAAAATAATATATCTATATAATATAAATGTGTTTTTTAACGAGCTCTACATATTTTATTAAGTACATTTCCTTCTATCCCTTACTGTTTACCAGTTAATGCAAAATTCCGTAAAATTCATCTAGAATGAAGATAGCTTTGGAGTATATTCCCGAAAATTCAAGATAAACATTTTATTTGTCAGGTAAACATATTTAATATACGATATATTAATAAAATCGTTTGAGGCATTTTTGAAAAAATAAAAATCTTCGAAAATTTTTCCATTTAAGGGGTAGTGTGGAGAAGGGGGTATCTTAAAAATCTTCGTGTCTCATCCTTGGATGATACTGAACTAAAATACCAAGTTTGGTATTTAATGGACTTTTCGTTTTTTAGTAATCCTTCCCATACACACACATACACACACGGACATATTTCTTAAAATGTTTTTTCTGGATTCAGGGGTTCTCAAAACATATATTTCCGGTGAAATCTCTGAATCTAATTTTTGGATGCAATACAATAAACATGACTTTTACTTTCTCTATACGTACAATGTACATAGGGTATAGAGAAGGTATTGTAACGCACCCAAAAAATTCGATGCCGAGATTTTACCGGAAATACGTTTTAGAGTCCCCTGTATCCAAAAAAAGCATTTTCAGAAAAGTGTCCGTGTGTGTGTGTGTCTGTGAACACGATAACTCAAAAACGAAAAGTCTGTTAAATACCAAACTTGGTATATCTTCCAAGGATTAGAAAGGAAGATTTTGACAAAAATTCGCCCACCCCGTGGAACTTTTTTCGAAAAAGTTTATTTTCTAAAAAATGGCTAACGATTTTGATTAAAATATCGTATATTAAAGATACTAACCTGACAAATAAAATGTATATCGTGAATTTTCTAGGAATAGGCTCTGAAGACTACTTTATTCTGGATGAATTTTACGGAATTTTGCATAACTGCTAAACCGTCAGAGATGGACAAAACGTTACCACACAAAATGTGGAGCACGTTAAAACACACAATTTATGTTATATGCATATTTTTCGTGGAATTGATTGTCCTCGTTTTTGGTTTCAGCTTTGAAAAACTTATACTTTTCTCATACAGGAACTTGTCCAGTACCGTCCATACAAAGGAACTTCAGTCACATCGCAACCAGCCTTTGACTATCACGTTAACCTATAACACTCCCTTATTTCGCTTTTACTTACAAGGCAGCAAGTAATAAGACTATTTCTGCTAATTTTTTTCTCGATTAGCATGAAGTAAATAGAAGGATAATATTTTAATTTGTTGCAGAGATGTAGAGAAAGCTATATGAATGGAACTCATCAGAGTTTTTGCTTTCTCTACACGTACTATGTACATAGTGTATAGATAAGGTATTGCACTCCACTCAAAAATTCGATACCGATATTTCACCGGAAATATATGTTTTAGGATCCGCTATATCCAAAAAAAGCATTTTCACAAAAAGGTCCGTGTGTGTGTGCGTGCGTGCGTGCGTGAACACGATAACTCAAAAACGAAAAGTCGGTTAAATACCAAACTTGGTATTTAAGTTTAATGTCTTCCAGGGATGGGACACGAAGATTTCGAGAAAAATCCCTCACCCCCCACTATGCTTTACATGGAGATATTTTTCTCGAAAATTTTGATTTTTTCAAAAATGTCTCTAACGATTTTGATTAAATTATCGTATATTAAAGCTATTTACCTGACAAATAAAACGTATATCTTGAATTTTCTAGGACTAGCCTCTGAAGAGTGCTTTATTCTTGATGGATTTTACAGAATTTTGAATAACTGCTAAACCGTAAGAGATGGACAAAAACTTACTACACAAAAAATGTAGAGCACGTTAAAACTCACAATTTATGTTATGTACATATTTTTCGTGGAGTTCGTCGTTTTTCAGACATTCCTTGGTTTTTGTTTTTGCTTTGAAAAACTTATATTTTCTCATACAGGAATTTGTCAAGTGCTATCCATACAAACAAAGGAACTTCAGTCACATAGCAACCAGCTTTTTACTATCACTTTAACCTATGATACTCCCTTATTTCGCTTCTACTTAGTAAGAAAGCAAGGAATAAGACTATTTGTGCTAATTTTTTCTGATTAGTATGAAATAGAAGTATAACCTTTTTAAAAAGAATTTATTGCAGATATGTAGAAAAAGTCATGTGAATAGTACACATCAGTTTTTTTTGTTTTTTTTTTTTTATTGAGATGGTTTCAAAATATGTATTTCCGGTGTAGTCTCGGTATAGAATTTTTGGGTGCAATACAATATTTTCTCTATACACGATGTACATCGTACGTGTAGAGAAAGTAAAAAGCAGCATATGGCATAGTAATTTAAGTTCCCCTTGCAGACAATAATATCCATTCCAGTATCCTTATCTAAAGAAATAGCAGCAAAAACTTGGGAGTTTCTTATCGCTTATTGCTGAGTAGTGATATAACTACTAGAAACTAGTCTGAAATATTTTCAGCTCCAAACTCTATAAATTATCTTGACACTCCAAAATAAAGATAATGGTTAAGTACCGTTGTCAATCCATAGAAAAAACATGTCTGGTGTATTCCATTCGCATGACTTTCTCAACACCTCAACAAATTATTGTTATAAAGCTATGCTTCTATCTACTTCATGCTAATTGAGATAAACATTAGCAGAAATGGTCTTATTACTTGCTTCCTAGTACGTAGAAGGGAAATAAGTGATTGTGCTAGGCTAAACTGACAGTCAGATGTTTTAAACTGTGGTTACTATGGGATCGAAATCCGTTTCATTGCATGGCTGGGAGTTGCAAGTTCCCCGTATTGAAAAAGTTTAACTATATTAAAACTGAAACCATTAACAAGCAATACCTGGAAAACGGTCAAGTATTTGAAAAGAATGTATATTACATAAATTTTGTGTTTTACAGATATGTACATTTTTTGTACAGTACGTTTTTGTCTATCTCTTGCAGTTTAACCTTTATGCAAAATTCAGGAAAATTCATCCATAATAAAGAGGTAATCAGAGGCTATTCCCAGAAAATTCAAGATATACATTTTGTCATGTAAATATCTTAAATATAAGAAGGCTTAATCCAAATCGTTACAACTATTTTTGAGAAAACCAAAATGTTTGAAAATTTGTCCATGTAAAGGATTGCCTTGAAAATCCTCCGGGTCGCATCCTTGGAAGATATTGAACTTAAATATTAAGCTTGGTATTTAACGGTCTTTTCGTTTTCAAGATATGCTGCTCAAAGACACCCCCCCCCCACACACAGGGACAATTTTCTACAAATGCTTTCCTGGTGAAATCTCGGTATCGAATTTTTGTGTGCAATACAATACCCTCTCTATACACTATGTAATTGTACGTGTAGAGAGAGTAATAAACTGTGACCCCTGACAAAATGTATGTAGAAAACGTAATATATAAATTAGAGTATAAGAAAATAACCAGGGTAAATGGCACCAGATATCTAGGGGTAATACTAAATGAAAGATTGGAGTGGGGGAGCATGTAAACTCGGTCAATGGGAAGGCGTGAAAACCTTGCATTTCGTAATGAGGATTTTAAAACGCAGCAACGGAAAATCACGAAATTTAGCATACATATATTTGGTTCGACCAATATTAGAATATAGTACTTCATGCTGGGATCGGTATCGGGTTGGGCAAAAACTGGCATTCAAAAGAATTAAAAAAATCTGATGTGTTCCATTCACATGACTTCTCTACATCTCTGCAACAAATTATTCCTAAAAAGCTTATACTTCTATTTACTTCATGCTAATCAGAAAAAATAGCAGGAATGGTCTTATTTCTTGCTTCCTTGTAAATAGAAACGTAAAAAGCAATACCATAGGTTAAAGTGATAGTCAAAAGCTGGTTGATATGTGACTGAAGTTCCTTTGTTTGTATGGACTGGAGTTGACAAATTCCTGTATGAGAAAATTATGTTTTTAAAGGTGAAACCAAAAACAAAGAATATCTCAAAAACGGTCAACTCCACGAAAAAAAGCATGTAACTAAATTGTGTGTTTTAAAGTGCTCTACAGTTTTTGTGTGGTAAGTTTTTCTCCAGCTCTTACAGTTTAACAGTTAATGCAAAACTCCGTAAAATTCATCCAGAATAAAGTAGTCTTCAGAAGCTATTCGCAGAAAATTCATACATCTTGAATTTTATTTGTCACGTAAATAGCTTTAATTTATGATATTTTATTCAAAATCGTTAGCCATTTTTTAGAAAATCATATTTTTCGAAAAACTTTCCGTGTAAAGGGTAATTAGCGGTTGGTGATTTTTTCTCAAAATCTTCGTGTCTCATCCCTGGAAGATACCAAACTTAAATACCTAGTTTGGTATTTTACCGACTTTTCGTGTTTGACTTATCGTGTTCACACACATAAACACGGACCTTTTTCTGAAAATAGTTTTCTTGGATACAGGGGACCCTAAAACATATTTCCGGTGAAATCTCGGTATCGAATTTTTTGGTGGAGTGCAATACATTCTCTATACACTATGTACATAGTGCGTATAGAAAAGTAAAAACGGCTCCATCGTTTTTGATTACAATATCGTGGGTGATAAGAGTTGTCGGTCTGTCATGCGTTGCTAGACTATCTTTCTCTAGCATATATACGAGCAACTCTGCAATTACTGGTCAATCTTGCAGATAATAATGGAGCGGCAGATAAGGTTTTTACATTTTTATCACAAGTGACTTTTGCACTAAGGATTTAGTTTTATTTATCCTCAAGATTGATAATAGAGTGGTAGATAATGTTTTAACATTTCTATCTCAAAAAAAAATTTAATGAGGATTTAGTTTTTGTATCTATATGTCTATCTCCTTTCGTTCCATTGCTCGGAATAGCTCAATTCTATTCTGGATAATGTTTTACTCTCGCGAGCCCAAAAAGTACAACGTGCATAGTGAGTACAGAAGGCAATGTATTCCACCCAAAACATTTATGTCGAGATTTCACCATAAATATATGTTTTGAGGTCCCTTAGTCCGAAAAAAGCATTTTTAGAAAAAGGTTCGTGTGTTTGTGAGTCTGCGCCTGTGGATTGCATAACACAAAAATGAAAAGACCGTTAAATACCAAACTTGGTGTCTTTAGTATCTTCCAAGGATGCGACACAAAGATTTTCATGCAAATATCCCCACCATGAACTAACCTTTACATAGAACAATGTTTGAAAATGCTGTTTACATCAAAAATGGCTATAACGATTTTGATTAAAATACCTAACATTAAAGTTATTTACGTCACAAATAAAATGCGTTCATTCTGGATGGATTTTGCTGAGTTTTTCACAACTGGTAAACCGTAAAGGTAGACAAATTTTGCAACACAAAACATTTAGAGCTCGTTAAATCTCGTTAAAACACAATTTATATCATATACATTTTTGTTACCGAGTTTCCCGTTTTAGAGATATTTATAGTTATTGTTTTTTATTTTTAAAATATGCATCTTCTCAAACGGAGTCACCTTTCGTTTCATCTCTCTTTAATGTTCCTGAAAATGCAAAGCAAACAAACTTCAGTTGTTCACATATCGATCGGTTTTAAAAAGATTTGGCTGTCTCTTTAGTTGGTACATTCCCTTATTCTCCTTCTAAGCAGTAATTGTGCTAATGCTATCTCGTTTAGCATGTTGTTGATAGAAGAATATCTTTTTTAAGGACTAGTTTATTACAGGCAGGTATGGAAAAATCATGAGAATGTAACACCTCTGTATGTAACTTGGTATTTAAGTTCAGTATCTTTCAAGGATACGACACCAAGATTTTCAATAAAATCCCCTCATGCACGGCTACCCTTTACTTGGAACTTTCTTCAACATTTTTGTTTTTATCAAAAATACCTCTAACGATTTTGATTAAAATATCGTATATTAAAGATATTTACCTGACAAACAAAATGTATATCTTGAATTTTCTGGGAATAGTCTCTGAAGACTACTTTATTCTGGATGAGTTTTACGGAATTTTGAATAACTGCTAAGCCGTAATACATGGACAAACACTTACCACACAAACAATGTAGAGCACGTTAAAATATACAATTTATGTTATATACATTTTTTTCGTCGAGTTGATCGACTTTGAGATATTCCTTTTTTTGGGTTTCAGCTTTAAAAAACTTATACTTTTCTTCTACAGAATTTGTCAACTCTTGTTGATACAACAAAGAGACTTCAGTCACATGGAAACCAGCTTTTGACTTTCACTTAAACCTATGATACTCCCTTATTTCACTTCTACTTACAAGGAAGCAAGTAATAAGACTATCTGCTATTTTTTCTCGATTAGCATGAAGTAAATAGAAGCATAAGCTTTTTAACAATAATTTGTTGGAGAGATATAGAGAAAGTCATGTGAATGGAACACATCAGATTTTTGATAGTGGTCATTCTGAGAGAAGGAAGTTTCAGTTGCATCCCAAAAGGTACCAAGTGACAAAAACATTTCTGCTAATATTTATCGTGAATATGTTTTATGAATAATTTGTCGCAGAATAGGTAGAGAAAGTCATGTGATAAATATTTATCATATTTCTACTACTTGCTTTCTGATGAATGAACGAACGGCTGTTACAAGACATTCCTCTTTTCAAGATAAGGGACAACTCCGACATCTTTTTATGGAGCCTGTAAATATTAGGGACTTCCGCACGTCTAGTGATGTGTGTGTTTGCAGCCTGTGCCCTTCCCATCCTCCTGAGAGATATAGGCCACAACATATCTGCATAGATTCTTTATAGTTTCACCCAGGTAATAAGTAAATAGAAGGATCGACAACATATTTAGTAACAAAAAGGAGTACAATTTTACACCTGGTTACATAGAGCAAAGTATCCTAAATAAGACACAATAGAACGCGTTAATAATATGATGGCACCAATACCATCTGGTATACTACGTGCTCCATTCACATGACCTTGTCTACCTATTCTATAGTAAACTATTCTTACAAAAGCCTACTTTTCTATCCACGTCATACTAACCAAGATATGCATTAGCAGACATGGTCTTTTAGTTCTTTATAAATAAAAGAAAATAAGGGAATACTGTAGGCTAATGCATAGTCAAATATTTTAAAAGCTGTTTGCTTTGTGATTGAAATTCGGTTCATTTCTTTGGCCTTGAGTAAAATAAAAGAAACAAGATCGAAAGAAAATTGTATATATTTAAAAATCGAAATCCATAACCAGGAATATCAAGGAAATGGTTATCTTTAGGAAAAAAAACACTGACGCAAGTTATTTATTGTTTAGTAAGTTTTTATATAACTTTTTCAGTTTACCATTTACGTAAAAGTCATGTAGAATAAAGAGGTTTTCAAAGATTACTCCCGAAAAATTCAAGATATAATTTTATTTTCCGTTTAAACATATTTATTTTGCAGTATTTTAATTAAAAACGTTAGAGCCCCTTTTCAAAAAAATGTTCAATGTAAAAGTAGGATGGGGTGAGGGGATTTTCTTGAACATTTTCGTGTCGCATTCTTGAAAGATACTAAACATAAATACCAAGTTTGATATTTAAGGGTCTTTTCCCATGCAAATTATTTCGGACCTACTATCCTCAAAAAATATATTTCCGGTGAAATCTCAACATCGAATTTTTGGGTGGAATGCAAAACCTTCTTTAGCTATGTGTATGCTTGTATGTATATACGTATTGGAAAAATCGGATGTGTTCCATTCTCATGACTTTCTTTATATCTCTGTAAAAAGAATCATCGTTAAGAAGCTTATGATTCTATTCATTTCATGCTAATCGATAAAAAATTAGCAGAAATAGTCTTATTACTTGCTTCCTTGTAAGTAGAAGAGAAATAATGGAGTACCATAGATTAAAGTGATAGTCAAAAGCTGGTTGCTATGTGACTGAAGTTCCTTTGTTTGTATGGACAGGAGTTGACAAATTCCTGTATGAGAAAAGTTAAGTTTTTCAAAGCTGAAACTAAAAACAAGGAATATTTCAAAAATGTAAGTTTTTGTCCATTTGTTACGTTTTAGCAATTACGCAAAATTCCGTAAAATTCATCCAGAATAAAGCAGTCTTCAGAGGCTATTCCCAGAAAATTCAAGGTATACATTTTATTTGTCAGGTAAATATCTTCAATATACGATAATTTAATCAAAATCGTTAGACCTATTTTAAATAAAATCAAAATTTTCGAAAAACATTCTATTTGTAGGGTAGTTTGGTGTGGGGGGATGTTTCTCAAAATCTTCGTGTCGCATCCCTGGAAGATACTAAACTTAAATAGCAAGTTTGGTATTTTACCGACTTTTCGTTTTTGAGTTATCGTGTTCATTGACACACATACACACACGGACCTTTTTCTGAAATTATTTTTTTTAATACAGGGGACCCTAAAACATATATTTCCGGTGAAATCTCGGTATCGAATTTTTTGGTGGAGTGCAATTTCTTCTATATACACTATGTAAAAAAGCAATGTTGCGTTTTATTATAAAATGTTGAAAAATATATATTGGTATGGAACTAATTCATAAGAGTGAAATATGCGTATGTTTTAAATTTAGAGCTTGATGAAATAAAAGGTTTGATGGGAAATTGTGCCAAGCACTGTAAAGTTGCTAGTGAAGGGGGCGTGGCACATCAGCTCTTATGCGACCGAACCTTTGTGCCAGGTGCTCGTGTTCCAGACCTTGATGCATATTTTAACGTAAAGTATTTCAGTTGTTTAAAAATGCATTACATTCACATAACCTTTTCTGGCAACTTGAGTATAAATTATTCTTACACAAGCTTTTTACTTTCCCTACACGTATGTAGTGTATAGAGAAAGTATTGTATTTCACCTAAAAATTCGATACTGAAATTTCACTGGAAGTATGTTTTCGAACCTCCTAATCCCCCCCTTAATTTTCTTTTTTAGAAAAATATCGGTGTGTGTATCTGTGGGCAGCATAGTTAAAAACGAAAAGTTCGTTAATTACCAAACTTGGTATTTAAATTCAGTATCTTTCAAAAATGCGACTCGAAAATTGTTTTAAAAAAATATTTTTCGAAATATTTCATGTTCTCCAAAACGGCTGAAACGATATTGGTTAAAACTTTTTTTCTTATATTTAAGATATTTATATGGTAAATAAAATGTATATCCTGAATTTTCTGGGAATAGCCTCTGAAGACCTCTTTATTCTGAAATTGTTACAGCCATTTTTGAGAAAATGAACATTTTCTGAATTTTTTTCATGTAAATGCTAGTTTAAAGTGGGGGAAGTTTTCTCAAAATCTTTGTGTCGCATCTCAGGAAGATACTGAACTTAAATACTAAGTATGGTATTTTACCGATTTTTTGTTTTTGGGTTATCGTGGTCACAGACACTTGGACACACACGGAGCTTTTTCTAAAACGGTTTTTACGTACTGGGGACCCTAAAACGTGTATTTACGGTGAAATCTTGGTATCGAAATTTTGGGTGGAGTGCAATACCTTTTCTATACACTATGTATATAGTACTTGAAGAGAAAGTAAAAATGGACTTTTTTGACCAAAATCGCTAAATAGAGCACTTTTGTCTCCATTTAGCAGGGCAGTGTGTTCAGGTGTAAGGAACATGTACCACATTTTCTAACCCAACATCACGATACGGTTCCGACACGCTAATTACGCAATTTCAAAATGTTAACTGTAAGGCATACCAATGTTGCAATGCTTAACGTAATGTAACAGATATCCAACTTCTTGGCTCCGTTCTCTGTACTTCCTGGCTTAGCCCACATGGCAGACACGCATTCCTATGTTCTTGCGGGAACAAAAACATAAGACATCAGTGAGCTGACCTCTCGCCCAAAGGTCCCGGGTTCGATCCCCAGCTGGGGTGTGAAATTTTTCTTTAACCAAAATTATTCCCTATCCTCCACAGAGTCTGGAATTATGTATGTGAGAGTGAATGTGTGTATGTGTGTGTGTGTATATGTGTTTGAAGAAAATAAAAGCCCAACGTAAAGAACCTACAGACAACGAGTTGCTTCTAATTCAAACCCCCATATGACCTTCCTTAGATTAGTAATAGTGGGCTATATAAATGAAACAAACAAAAAAACATCTGATGTGTTCCATTCACATGACTTTCTCTATATCACTGTAACAAATTATTCTATTTACTTCATCTAATGGAGCAAAAACTAGCAGAAATAGTCTTATTACTTCCTTCCTTGTTAGTAGAAGCGAAATAGGGGGTACCAGAGGTTAAAGTGATAGTCAAAAGCTGGTTGCTCTGCGATTGAAGTTCCTTTGTTTGTATGGACACGAGTTCACAAAGTCCTGTATGTCTTTATAGCTGAGAAAAAAAAAAACA
Source organism: Hymenopus coronatus (assembly GCA_030762935.1). Lineage (NCBI taxonomy): Eukaryota > Metazoa > Arthropoda > Insecta > Mantodea > Hymenopodidae > Hymenopus > Hymenopus coronatus. The sequence continues at coordinate 157,308,805 of CM060896.1, read as the reverse complement.
AGGAATATCTAAAAAAAAACCATCAACTCCACGAAAAAATGTATATAACATAAAGTGTGTGTTTTAAGGTGCTCTACATTTGGTGTGTGGTAAGTTTTTGTCCGTCTCTTACGGTTTAGTAGTTATGCAAAGTTCCGTAAGATTGACCGAGAATAAAGCAGTCTTCAGAGGGTGTTCCCAGAAAATTCAAGATATACATTTTATTTGTCATGTAAATATCTTTAATATACAATGTTTTAGTCAAAATCGTTAGAGCCATTTTTTAGAAAATAAAAATGTTCGAAAAAAGTTCCATGTAAAGGGTAGTTTGGGGTGGGGAGATTTTTCTCAAAATCTTCGTGTCGCATCCCTGCAAGATACTAAACTTAAATACCAAGTTTGGTATTTTACCGACTTTTCGTTTTTGAGTTATCGTGTTTAAAGGCACACGGACACACACACGGACTTTTTTCTGAAAATACTTTTTTGAATACACGGAACCCGAAAACATATTTCCCGTGAAATCTCGGTATCTAATTTTTTGGTGGAGTGCAATACCTTCTCTACACACTATATACATAGCACGTATAGAGAAAGTAACAAAACAAAACATGAGAGCTCTGTCAATCCTAAATAAGTGCAACAAATAGCCCGCCTAGGTAGTATGGTAGTAGCGCGTGTGCTTCACATTCAAAAGGTCGCGAGTTCGAATCTCGCTTAGAGGGAGTTATCCGGATAAGGTTTTTGGGGGGGGGGGGTTTCCCTTATCTTGAGAAGACGAATGTCGAGTAACTTTAAGCTCCATGGACCCCGAGAGCATTTGAACGTCATTTTACCAATTTCATTCATCGTTCGATATGACCAACCAAGTTAAAGTATGTTAAGCTTAAAAGAAGAAAAAAGAAAAAAAGAAAAAAAAAAAAAAAAGAAAAAAAAACAAACTATGCTTCAACTAATTTCTTGACTGCCTCCATGACCGAGTGGTCATCGAGGTTTCAGGTTCGATTCCCGAGTTGTTTCTAATGCAAAGCGCCCGATATGATCTTAGATGTTAAAGGGGGCTATATAAACGAAACAATTACAAAAATCTGATGTGTACCATTCACATGACTTTCTCTATATCCCTGCAACACATTATTCTTAAAAAGCTTATACTTCTGTATATTTCATGCTAATCAGTAAAATATTAGCAGAAGTAGCCATATTACTTGCTTCCTTGTAAGTAGAGGTGAAATAAGGGAGTACCATAGGTTAAAGTGATAAGCAAAAGCAAGTTGCTCTGTCACTGAAGATCCTTTGTTTGTATGGACAGCAGTTGACAAATTCCTGTATGAGAAATGTGTTATTCATAGCAGAAACCAAAAATAAGGAATGTCTGAAAAACGGCGAACTCCACGAAAAAAATGTATATAACATAAATTGTGTGTTTTAACGTGCTCTACATCTTTTGTGTAGTAAGTTTTTGTCCATCTCTTACGGTTTAGCAGTTATTCAAAATTCAGTAAAATTCATCCAGAATAAACTACTCCTCAGAGGCTATTCCCAGAAAATTCAAGATATACATTTTATTTGTCAGGTAAATGTCTTTAATATACGATATTTTAATCAAAATCGTTAGAGGCATTTTTGAGAAAATCGAAATGTTCGAAAAAAGTTCCATGTAAAGGGTAGTTTGGGATGGGGGGATTTTTCTAAAAATCTTTGTGTCGCATCCCTGGAAGATACTAAACTTAAATACTAAGTTTGGTATTTTAACGACTTTTGGTTTTTGAGTTATCGTGTTCACAGACACACGGACACACACACGGACCTTTTTCTGAAAATACTATTTTTGGATACAGGGGACCCTAAAACATACATTTCCGGTGAAATCTCGGTATCGAATTTTTAGGTGGAGTGCAATACCTTCTCTATACACTATGTACATAGTAAGTGTAGAGAAAGTAAAAAATATTGTTTTATCTACATTACACACACAGGCACACAAAACATACATATATCATTTTGTGAAAATGCTTTTTGGGATTCAGGGGACCTCAAATCATGTATTTCCGGTGAAATGTTGTTGTGGGATTATTTGATGAAATTCTCTCTATCTTCTGTGTATGTTTATACTACTTGTTTGAGAAAGAAATACCAAAAATGGTATATACCCTGTGAGGCATTGATGGCCAGTTTGATAGAAAATCTCGTACACGTGTGAGATACTCGGATCAAGAAGGAGATAGTAAAACAATAAGGAACATATTCGTGAGCATCATATCAGAGAAATGCTATGAAACGCGGTAGAAAAAAGTTACAGTGCCTTGCACAAATAATTGCCCGCTTCTTTTAAAGGAAAGATGTTTCACAAAGCCGGAATAGACGAGAAATATACATTCCTGGAAACAATGCGCATTCTGGATTCAGTAAGACTTGCAATGAATATTACACTCCATAAAGGGAAGTAGAAGTAAAAAACAAGAGACAAAAGAGGAAATTACTGATACAACCATACTTCAGAGTTGACCATTATCCGTTTGGACGTATTTGCCTTCTCTAGCATATACAATGTACATAGTAACTCGCTAGAAAAGGTTATTCCAACCAAAAATTCGATGTCAAGATTTCACCAGAAAATTCGAACCTCAGTTCTATAATTTTCGCCATCGAAACTGCGCAGTTGTGCACCCTTGCATTGCCTTGATGGAAGAAAATATTTTTCTTTTCTAGATGAGGGCGGTTTTTCTTGATTTCTCCATTAAACCAGTGCAATGACGATGCATAATATTCTCCATTTACCGTTCTTCCTCTCTGTAAGTAATCAATGTAAATAACTCTACGTGCAGCCCAAAAACCCGAGATCACCTTATCTGCAAATTTCACCAGTTTTTAGTCGTCTTAGGTGCCTTTAAAAAGCCACTCTTTCGACTGTACTTTTGTTTTTATTTCAACTACAGTTGTGTATCTAAACTCATCAGAATTGCGACGGAAAAGTGCCAAACCAGCTTCCGAATCGAACACACGGTTGCGTTTATACTCCATTGAAAGCAAACGCGGCACCTAGATTGCCCAGGCCTTTGTCAGACCTAATTGGTGGTGCAAAATTGAGAACACTGTGCCCTGTGATATGCCTATGGTCTCTACTATTTCGTGAACTTTGATTCGTCGATCACTCAAAACCATATCCTGGACTTTGTTAATCATTTCAGAGGAAGTCGCTTCTACTGGACGTTCGGAACGATGTTCATCATTTGTGGATGTACAGCCACGTTTAAATCTATTTATCGAATAGTAACTTGTCCTAGATGTGCCATGAACTACATCCAACTTGGCTTTTATCTCTTTCGGTGTTAAAGTCTTTTAAATAGAGGTGTTTAATCACCGCACAAAACTCGTTTTCTTCCATCTTTTTAAAGAAGTATTTATTGTTGGTTCAAACGGCGATGTTAACGAAACTATGTGATGGATATAGCTGAAACTTTAACTGCCATTTAGGAAGAGACGACGGTTACTAAAGACAAGCTTTTTGAAATTCTATGAGTGTAATTTCTTGGATTTTCTAAGGACTTATGGAACCCCTAGAACTTCTTGAGGAATCACTTACTTGATCAAATTCCGGCACACAAGCAATGTTGATATAATCTTTACAATCGAAAACGTCCCGGCAGCCACTATAGGAAATATATTGAATGAATGAATAAGTGTATTTATTGACATAATAATATCATGCATAGAATTTCAACAATCACACGGGTCCTCAGACCGTTCGTGCTTTTGTAATACACTCTAAAGAGCAACATTAAAACAACAACAATGAATTAAAATAGTAAACTCTAAAATAAAAATACAAATATATTCAAATACAGCAATTTAAATTTACAGCACAGAGTACACCTTCATAAATGTACCCTCTTATAATAGATAAATACACTTCAAAGAAATATATACACAATGTATAAAACCATAACACAACAATGACCTAAGCACGACAAATATACGTGTGTAAAACATTGTAGTTACTTTTGTTTAATTGCTCTTATCCCCCCCCCCTCCTCCCTATTGCCAGCCTTCTCAGATCTCAGCTGTCTTGCCTTAAGAATGCATTTACCTAGCCCGTCCACGTCTTCCGCGCCTGCCAGTAGCGTCCAACATGCTTCTAGCTCTACATTCGCGGTGGTAAAGGATATTGTACGATCTTCAAAAGAGAGCCCGAAGAAGGGGAGATCCTTAGGTGATCAACGCTTCCAGCATCTATTTGAATTTTTTTTTCGACTTTTTGACCGATCATAGTTGGAATTTTACTTCCATTGTCCCATTGCGCCTTGCAACTCGCAACACACACACACACACACACACACACACACACACACAACTCTCCTAAAGTGAAGAAATACTTAATCCGGTTAACACTAGAAACATTCCACGCAGTGTGCTGAACTCTCTGCGGGAACAAGTGTAGTGCGAGGACATTCAGATAAATTGGAGAACTTTCCTGTATCTCGTCGAGAATAGGTGATTTTGACTCAATTCGAATTGGCCACTGCAATTTTACGCACCGTTACCTTTTAAAGGGGACGCAGCTCCTATTTGTCCGATATCTAGAGAAAGTCTGTCGGTCCATCATGTTTAGCTAGAGTGTATCCTCTAGCACACTTCAGCACTCTATCCAACTGCCCGATCAATCTTGAAAAAGTCCTGCCAGACGAAAACCAAGAGACTAAAAATATTTTTCTTTTTACTTTCTCTACACATGCTATGTACATAGTGCATGGAAGGCATCTCATTGCACCCAAAAATTCGATACCGAAATTTCACCGGAAATATGTTTCTAGGCTCCCCGAACCCAAACAGAAGCATTTATAGAAAAATCTCCTTTGTCTATTTGTTTGGGCAGCATAGCTAAAAAATGAAAAGTCCGTTAAATATCAAAACTTGGTATTTAAGCTCAGTACCTTCCAAGGATGCGACACGAAAATTAAAATGCCTCTAACGATTTTGAATAAAATCGTTTATATTTAACATATTTACATGACAAATAATATATCTTGAATTTTCTGGGAATAGCCTGTGAAGAACTCTCTATTCTGGATGCATTTTGCGTAGTTTTGCATAGCTGGTAAACCGCAAGAGATAGACACAAACTTACTACACAAAAATGTAGATCTCCTGAAAACACAAAATTTATTTCATATCCATTTTTTTCGTAGAGTTAACCATTTCCTTGTTATTGGTTTAATTTTTAAAATACTTAAACTTTTCTCATACGGGAACTTGTCAACTTCTGGCCACGGAAAGAAACGGATATCAATTACATAGCAACAAGCGTTTAAAACATTTGCACATCGCATTACCTAGTGCACTCCTTTAGTTCCATTCTACTTGCAAAAAACTAAGTAATAATACCTTTTCTGCTAATATTTATCTCAGTCAGCATGAAATAGTAAGACGAATAAGCTTATTAACAATAATTTGTTAAAGAGGTATAGAGAAAGTCATGTGAATGGAACATATCAGATTTTTTTTTATTTATTATTAGACTCAAAGTATAAACAGTGCGCCTCGTTATGTTTGCGACAAGGCTATGTGACCTGCGGTGTAAAGACAATGTGAGAGCGTTGTTGGTTTCGCCGGGGTACGGTGGGTGTCAGGTTAAACAACCCACCGTCAGAATATACTATGAAGAGGCTTAACCCTTATTGTATGAATTATTTTGCTATATATGCCGTTCTTCTTCTAATCGATATTTATATCCCTTTCACAGGCACCACAACTGAAGCGACTTGAATAGCCGTGATCGTTAGTGCGATACGAAGTAGACTGGCTATCCATTCTAAGCCAAACGTTGCAGTAGAAAGTGCCTGTGGTAAAGGATGGGGAGGGTCCAAGTAAAATAACCGGTGTGATGGCACGCTTGGTTGCTGACAGGGTTACCTTTGACTGCAATTGCACGAATATTGCTGTTTTATTTAAAAAACGACATAAAGAACTACAGTTTTATTGCAAGAATATGAATATTTTTGCAACATAACGATGGCCGTTTTTTTTTCAACACCCGATAGGCTATAAATAAAAGATAAGTTCATAGAAACAATTATTTTATTACTAAAAGTTTTGTACACTTATGGTTACTTTTCAACATAATAACCGAAAAAAATTGAGACATTTATCGTTTGAGAATTGATGTTGTTTTTAAGATCTTCGTTAGTTTAAATGTGCTGCCCTCCTAGCCACATCTTCAGTTCAGCGAAAAGGTGAAAGTCGCTGGGTGCCAGGTCAGGACTGTACGGCGGATGATCGAAAATGTCCCATTGAAATTGTTCAAGGAGCCGATGGGTTGTGCCAGCAGTGTGTGGACGGGCGTTGTCATGGATCAACACAATTCCTGAAGTCAGTATTCCTCTTCGTTTGTTTTGAATGGCTCTCCGCAAACGTCGTAAACTACGAAGATATTCAAAACATCGTCAATGCTCATTTGAAATCATTGGCGGCAACATTTTTTTGAAGCGGGGATTGCAAAGTTTGTGCACAGGTACGATAAATGTTTTAATATTTTTTGGTGATTATGTTGAAAAGTAACCATAAGTGTACAAAACTTTTATTAATAAAATAATAGTTTTCTATGAACTTGTCTTTTTTATAGCCTATCGGAGGTTGAAATAAAAAAAGGGGTCCCGTAAAACAGCTATAACTAGCCTAATTGTATTGTTAAAGGTTAGTGTAATACGAAATTAGAAAAACATCCACTGAAGATACTAAAAGGTTTGATAATCCTCATTGTGCAACACCATGCAGTAAAGGGTTTAGCACGTGTGCTACCGTATGAAGTACGTATTAAAGTAACGCTGTATGGCCAATGGATGTTCACACCTCTCAGTGCCAATGTCGCCGGATTGTTTGCAACAGCTATTCCATAGAGATCGCTGGGAGGCAACAGGTAGCAAGCAAGACCTGTTGCTTGCATGTTCGCCAATCCTCTATGCGTCGGCCATTTGTTTCAATCTCTGATGGAATATCGGCTCGGTATAACTATTATCTCTGCCTGAAACGGGATTAATGTTCCGTAGAGTGGCACCTAGACTTTAATCCTTAATTTTATATTTTCTCTACAAAATATCTATTAGGTAGAAAGATAAATTATTTTTTTTTTAATTATTTACTAAGGAAAGGGATCTTTATGTTACGAGTACTGAGCCAAAACATTAACAAAAGATCTTGACTGGCAGTGTATTATTGTAATATATACTCGCTCATGAATTATGGTATTTTACTTTGAAGCAAGCACTCTTATACTCATAAGCTTCTTGTTTTACAAAATAGACCAGTAAGAATAATACGTGACTTCACCAAGAACATTCTGTAAACCACATTTTATTGACCATGGAATCCTCGCTCTTCCTTGTGTGTAAATAATTGTTTATATGAAGAAGAATACACAAGATTATGACTCCGGTGAAACTGTATATAATTATCACCCAAGAAGTGGCAATAATATTTAAAGAACGTTTAAATATAGTAAAATTCAGAAAAAAAAATTAAAATAGAATTCATTAATTTATTTAATAGTTTACTTGACAAAATTGAAAAACTTACTTTTAATAAAATTCTGAGAGAGATTTTAATTATTTTGAAGAAAAATCTTCTCTATAAGGTCCAGTAGCTTTAGAGCATTGGATTTCCGTAAATTTTAATGGACGTTATTATACATGTATTATGCTCTTAGCAATAAACCATCCATCCACCCACTCATCCACCCACCCATCCAACCACTCATCCACCCACCCATCCACCCACCCATCCACCCACTCATCCACCCACCCATCCACCAACCCATCCATCCACCCATCCACCCACCCATCCAACCACTCATCCACCCATCCATCCATCCACCCACCCATCCAACCACTCATCCACTCACCCATCCACCAACCCATCCATCCACTCATCCACCCACCCATCCACCAACCCATCCATCCACTCATCCACCCACCCATCCAACCACTCATCCACCCATCTATCCATCCATCCACCCACCCATCCAACCACTCATCCACCCATCCATCCACTCATCCACCCATCCATCCACCAACCCATCCATCCACTCATCCACCCACCCATCCATCCAACCACTCATCCACCCATCCATCCATCCACCCATCCAACCACTCATCCACCCACCCATCCACCAACCCATCCATCCACTCATCCATCCACTCATCCATCCATCCACCTATCCAACCACTTATCCATCCACCCACCCAACTATCTACCCACTCATCCATCCACCCCCACCCACCCACCCATCCATCCACCCACCCAGTCATTCACTCACCCATCCACCCACCCACTCACCCACCCATCTACACATTCATCCACGCATCCATCCATCCAGGCATCCAACCACGCACACATCCCCACCCACTCATCCACCCATCCCCCACCCAATCATCCACCCATACATCCACCCACCCATTCATCCACTCATCCACCCACCGACTCATCATCCCACCTATCCATCCATCCACCCATCCCACTCACCCATTCACCCACCCACTCATCCACCCATCCATCAACCCACCACTCATCCATCCCTCCATCCCATCCACCCAACCACCCATCCACCCACCCATCCACCCAACCACTCATCCACCCACTCATCCACCCAACCATTCACCCACTCATCCGCCCACCCATCCACCCATCCACCCACTCATTCACCCACTCATCCACCCAACCATTCACCCACTCATCTACCCACCCAACCATCCACCCACTCATCCACCCATCCATTCATCCACCCACCCATCCATCCACCCACCCATCCATACACCAACTCATCCACCCACCCAATCATCCACCCACCCAATCATCCACCATCTCATCCACCCACCCACCCATCCATCCACTCATCCACCCATCCACCCCCAATCCAATCACCTACCCATCCATCCGTCCACCCATCCATCCACCCACACATCCATCCACTCATCCACCCACACATCCATCCACCCATCCATCCACCTACCCATCCACTCATACACCCACACATCCATCCACCCACACACCCACACACCCATCCATCCACCTACCCATCCACTCATCCACCCACACACCCACACACCCATCCATCCACCTACCCATCCACACATCCATCCACCCATCCATCCACACATCCATCCACCCATCCATCCACCTACCCATCCACTCATCCACCCACACACCCATCCACCTACCCACCCACTCATCCACCCACACATCCATCCACCCATCCACCCACCCATCCACCCACACACCCATCCATCCATCTATCCATCAATCGTCGCTACAGCCACTAGGTCATATTTGACACCATTAGAATACAACATTTAAATTTTACAACAGCTGCGTGTTAGTTACTCAAACAATAAACAACAGCTATAATATTAAAAAGGTGTCAGTGGATTACATTAACAACAGAACTCGATAGTAGGTTATTGTAGCAATATACAAAAGTAAACCAGATAACATTAATAATGAAATTCGAATTAGGTTAATTAATTACAAGCCATTAATCAGTTTAAATTAGAGTTTGTCAAGAAGTCTCTTGTGTATTTCTTGGTGAGTTATTGTAAGTTATTGTATTCGACCCACAAAATCGATTTCGAAATTCCACCGAAAATACATGTTTTTGGGATCCACTGAATAAAAAATAAAACTTTTATAAAAACCTCCTGTGTTCATATTGAACCGCAGAATTAAAAATCTGATGTGATCTATTCACATGACTTTCCCTGCCTGTCTGCAAACGAACCAACTACAAATTATTTTTTTTATCTTCGTTGTACTAATCGAGATAAACACTAGCAAAAAATGTTCTTATTACTGTTTCCTTCTAAGTAGAAGCAAAATAAATGAACATACTAGGATAAAGCGATAGTCAAATCTTTTAAAAGTCGCTATGAAACTGGCTTTAAAATTCGGATATCCTTTCATGGCCAGGATTAATGTAAAGCAACAGGAATGGCAAATTCCCGTTTGTAAAAAGTTGAAGTATTTTAACATTTAAATCGGTTACAAGGAATATCTTAAATGGATTCCTCCACAAAAATTATAACATAGATTATGTGTTTTAACGAGTTCTACGCTGGGTTTAGTAATTTTCGCATATCTCTCTCAGTTTACCGGTTATGCAAAAGTTATCCAGAACGAATAAATCATAAGAGGCCCTTCTCAGAAATTTAAAATAAATATTTTATTTTATATGTACATATTTTTAACTTGCGGTATTTTTATCAAAATTTTAAGCCATTCCATGAACAAGACAAAATTTTAGAAACATTTTCCATGTAAAGTGTTATTTGGAGCCTGGTAAACACACACACACACACACACACACTCACTCACTCTCACACACACACTCACTCACTCACATACTCACACACTCGCTCACTTACACACACTCACACACTCACATTCGCTCACTTACACACACTCACACACACACTCACTTACCCACACTCACTTACACACACTCACTTACACACACTCACACACACTCACACTCACACACACTCACACTCACTCACACTCACTCACACTCACACACACACTCACACACACACTCACTTACCCACACTCACTTACACACACTCACTTACACACACTCACACACACTCACACTCACTCACACTCACACTCACTCACACTCACTCACACTCACACTCACACACACACTCACATACTCACACACTCACTCACACACTCACATACTCACACACTCACACACACTCACACTCACACACACTCACACTCACTCACACTCACACTCACTCACACTCACACTCACTCACACTCACTCACACTCACACTCACACACACACTCACATACTCACACACTCACTCACAAACTCACTCGCACATTCAAACTCACACTCACACTCATTCACTCACTCACTCTCACTAGCTCACACACCCAATCACTCACACTCACACACTCACACACTCACACACTCACACACTCACACACACACTCGCACTCGCACTCACACTCACACACACACTCACACTCACTCACACACACTCAAACACACTCACTCACACAAACACACTCAGTCATACTCACTCACACACACTCAGTCATACTCACTCACACACACTCACACAATCACTCTCTCACACACACTCACTAAAACACCTTCATTCACACACTCACTCACACATTCACACTCACACTCACACATTCACACACACTCACACACACTCACAATCTCACTCACACACTCATACAAACACACTCATTCACACAAACACTCACTCACATAAACACACTTACTCACACAAACACACTCACTCACACTAACACACTCACACTCACACTCATACACTCTCGTTCACACAAACACACATCACTCACACATACACATCACTCACACTCACTCACACACTCACTCACACACTCACTCATACACACACTCACACACTCACTCACACACACTCTCACTCGCACACACACTCACTCTCACTCACACACACTCACTCATTCTCTCACTCACACACACTCACTCACACTCACACACTCACTCACACTCACTCACACTCACACACTCACTCACACTCACTCATACTCACTCATACTCACACTCTCTCACACATTCACACATTCACTCAAACACTCACTCACACACACTTACTCACACACACTTACTCACACACACTTGCTGACCCACACTCACACTCACTCACACACTCACTCACACACTCACTCACACTCTCACTCACACTCTCACACTCACTCAATCACTCACACACACTCACACACTCTCACACTCACACTCACACACACAGTCACACACTCACACTCACTCTCACATTCACACTCACTCACACACTCACATTCACACTCGCTCACAACATTCACATTCACACTAGCTCACAACATTCACTCACTCACTCTCACATTCACTCACTCACTCTCACATTCACTCACTCACTCTCACATTCACTCACTCACACTCACTCACTCTCACACTCACTCACTCACTCTCACACTCACTCACTCACTCTCACACTCACTCACTCACTCTCACACTCACTCTCACTCACTCACTGGCACACTCGCTCACTCTCACACACACTCACTGGCACACTCACTCACTCACACATTCACACACTGACTCACTCTCACACTGACTCACACTCTCTCACACTCTCACACTCACACACTCACTCTCACACCTACACACACTCACTCTCACACTCACACACTCACTCTCACACTCTCACTCACACACACTCACTCTCACACACTCAATCACTCTCACACACTCTCTCACTCTCACACACTCTCTCACTCTCACACACACTCTCATACGCACTCACTCTCAGTCACTCACACACACTCACTCACTCTCACACTCACACACACTCACACACTCACTCACTCACTCACTCACTCACTCTCAAACACACTCACTCACTCTCTCACTCTCTCACACACTCTCACACACAGTCACTCACACACACTCACTCACTCACTCACTCACTCACTCACTCACTCCCACACTCACTAACTCTCACACTCACTCACACACTCACCCTCACACACTCACCCTCACAGACTCACTCATTCACATACACACTCACACTCACTCGCACACACACGTTCACACTCACACACACTCACTCACTCTCACACACACTCACTCCTCTCACTCACTCTCACACACTCACTCCTCTCACTCACTCTCACACACTCACTCACTCTCACTCACTCTCACACACTCTCACTCACTCACTCTCACACACTCACTCACTTTCACACACACTCACTCTCACACACACTCACTCACTCTCACACACACACTCACTCACTCTCACACACACTCTCACACACTCTCACACACTCTCACACACTCACTCTCACACACTCACTCACTCTCACTCACTCTCACACACTCACTCACTCTCACTCACACTCACACACTCACTCACTTACTCACTCTCACTCACTCTCACTCACTCACTCTCACTCACTCACTCTCTCTCACTCACTCTCACACACTCACTCACTCACACACACTCACTCACTCACACACACATTCACTCACTCACTCACACACACTCACTCACTCACTCACTCTCACTCTCACTCACTCACTCTCACATACACTCACTCACTCTCTCAGTCACACACACTCATTCACTCACTCACTCACACACTCACACACACTCACCCTCACACACTCACTCACTCACACACACACTCATTCACATACACACTCACACTCACTCGCACACACACGCTCACACTCACACACATATTCACGCTCACACACAGCGATTCCAAAAGCAGTCATTTCATATTACATTTAATATCATACTTGAACGTCAATGATTGTTAGCCTTTGACTCAGTACATCAACTATTGCCATTGTAAACGATTTGTATTCTTATATTATATATGTATGTCACCCTAGCTTCCGTTAGAAGAGCGAAAAGCCAACCTCAGCTTGTTCATGTTATGTTAGCTTATCAATAGCCTGGAAAGCAATATGTGTATGCTGATCGGTAAATAATAACTTTTAAAAAAATGTGATGCGTTACATTTACATTACTTTCTCTTCATCTCTGTAACAAATTATTGTTAATAAGCTTATTGTTCTATCTACTTCATGCTAATCGAGATAAACATTTGCAGAAACGATCTTATTACTTGATTCTCTTATAAGGGAATAAGGGAATACAAGGCTAAACCGTCTGTCAAATGTTTTAAAATGTGGTTGCTATGGAATTGAAATCCGTTTCTTGCTTGCAAGGAGTTGACAACTTCCCGTATGAGAAAATTATACGTATTTTAAAGCTTAAACGAAAAATAAGGAATATCTTAAAAATGGTCAACTTCATGAAAAAAATGTATGACATAATTGTTTTATATTGATTTTGTATAGTAAGTTTTTGTGTGTCTATTATGCAAAATTCAATAAAAATCATCCAGAACAAAGAGGTCTTTAGGGGCTATTCCCAGAAAATTCAAGATATATATTTTATTGGTATGTAAATACCTTGAATATAACAGATTTTAATCAAAATCGTTGGAGCCATTTTTAGGGAAACCAAAATTTTTGAAATTTTTTCCATGTAAAGGGTAGTTTAGGGTGGGGGGATTTTCTTGAAAATCTTGCTGTCGAATCCTTGGAAGACACTAAACTTAAATAGCAGGTTTAGTAGTCTTTTCGTTTTTGAGCTATGCTGTCCACAGACACACACACACACACACACACACACACACACAGACAGACCTTTTTCCAAAAATTGTGGGTTTTTTTATTTAGGGGACCCATATCATGTAATTTCCGGTGAAATCTCGGTATCGACTTTTGGGTGTAATACAATACCTTCTACATGAAGAAATGATTGTAAGAGTATCATGGTAGATGGGAAACCACCCCTACATTCGCCTGCCGACCTGGGGAAAACACGTGTGTCAGAATGGGCAGTCGTCGGGTGTACGTTACCGCGGCGCGACATCGCTCGGTCATTAAATGCTATTCAAACATTTCATAAAATGGCGTAATGTAATCAGGTTAGAAAATGGATGTTACATAACTTGAGAGACTAGAATCAGAGCGAGGAAAAACATCATGAGACAAGCTTTCTTTTTGGTATCAAATAGCGGCGTTCTGCTAATTAAAGGGTCCACAAAAACGTGTGTGGGGGTACAAGCAAGCCATTTTCCACGAAAACCAGATTCTGTGCGACTGAATAACCGAATGTGTGTGTATTTACTTTTTGTGGCAGATTAATGTGATCTCGCCCACAATAGCGATCCTATGGCCGTGATTGCCTAACACGGCGGAGGTGAAGATCTCGTCAGGATATCAAAACAAACACCTCCCAAACTAACATCTGCCTCACAAGATGTCTTAACAACATGAACTGACATAATCCATAAATTAGAGGAGTTTCCATCAAACAAGGCATCACTAGACGATTTTCCATAAAATATTGTAACAAAACTGGTCTTTATTTCTTAAAAACAAATCTGATGTGTTCCCTTAACACGACTTTCTCTAGCTGTTTCACAAACAAGATATGAATATTTTATTTGAATCATTTTAATTGATATAAATATTACCATTATTGAGGACCGTTTCAACAAAACTCAACAAATGATATTCTAAAAATTTTACAATGACCTTTTTTTTTTAGTTTACTCTGAGGCTTTTGATATAGTACTTCCGGGAAAAAAAAGTTTGTGTTTCTCTTTTTGAGATGCATTTATTGCAGTACAACTACGTTTGTTGTTTTATATATTTAGAAAAAAATACAAATCTTAAGAATTTTAAAAAACTCTAAATATTCATTTTTACTTTCTCTACACATACTATGTACATAGTGTATATAGAAGGTATTGTACTCCACCCAAAAATTAAATACCGAGATTTCACCGGAAATATATGATTTAGGGTCCCCTGTTTCCAAAAAAGGCATTTTCGTTAAAAACCAAACTTGGTATTTAAGATTGGTATTTTCCAAGGATGCGACATGAAGGTTTTCAAGAAAATTCCCCCACTCCAAACTACCCTTTACATGGAACTTTTTTCGAAAATTTTGATTTTCTAGAAAATGGTTGTAACGGTTTTGATTAAATTCACTTGTATTTAAGATATTTACTTGATAAATAAGATGTATATCTTTTATTATCTTGGTATAGCCTCTGAATAGTACTTTATTCTGGATGAATTTTACGGAATTTTGCATAACTGCTAAACCGTAAGAGATGAACAAAATCTTACTGCACAAACAATGTAGATCACATTAAAACACACAATTTATATTATATACATTTGTAGCGTAGAGTTGATCGTTTTTGAAATATTCCTTGTTTTTAGTTTCAGTTTTGAAATATAGGAATTTGTCAACTCGTGTCCATACAAACAATGGAACTTCAGTCAGATAGCAACCAGCTTTGGGTATCACTTTAATCTAAGGCACTCCGTTCTACTCACAAGGAAGCAAATAAGACTATTTCTGCTAATTTTTTCTCGATTAGCATGAAATAAATGGAATCACAAGATTAACAATAATTTGTTGCAGAGATGTAGAAAAAGTCGTGTGAATGGAATACATCAGATTTTTTGAAATGCACAGAACTTAAAATGTTTAATTATTTTTCATTTACAGTTGGCAGAAACCTCATTAAAATCTTTAACATGTGTTTTATAATAATTCTTAAATACAGCTGAATTGAAAATTGGTTAACTTAGTTTTTTTTTTTTTTTTTTTTTTTGTTTTTTTTTTGCAATGCCCAAAATCATTGAAAATTAAATGTACAAAATCTCAATGCAATGGTTCCTCATAATCCATCCTGTTGTCGGAATCCTTTTAGAAATTTGCCAAGAATACTATTCCCTCTTCCGATTCATTATGGAAGTAACTCTTTAACTTCATGTCATCAGCTTTCTTCTTCCTGACAAGGTTCACCATTGGAAGTTCAGGTGCACATTTCAGAAATTGTCTGCCTTGGCTTAAACACTTCGACCTTTATTGATCCAGAAAAATAATTGTTTTGTACGTAATACTGTACACGAATATTACGTTGTAATATTTGTATGTAAATATTCCAACCTTTGTAATTTTAAAAGTTTCTTTACCTTTTGCAATATTTTTTCCATCGATTTTAAGTTATAGGTATGCCAAGTCTTTACCCAAAACTTTTACCTGCTCAAAGTTGAGTTTTGTGAACATTTAAGAAATGGAGACGTTAAATTTCGTAAAAACGCTCTATATTGGGGCACTCTTTTCAATGGGAAATGTTGATTTTTTTTAATTTATTTATTTAAAGTCGCTTTAACTGCAATGGTTATATCGCGACGTCTCACTAGGGTTGCAGCACATTAGCTGAACACACTCACAATGCAAATTTAAATAAACATATACAAGGTATACATAAAAAGTAAACCCAATGAAGTATTTTACAAGTAAGAGAAAAGTTATTTTATGTATGTTGTGAACTAGGACAATATTTAGCATTTACTTTAACAATAATATTATGAAAAGTGCATTCTTTTCCTCTCATTATAGTTAACCAGAATCCACCAAAACCTGCATTTCTAAAAAAAATGGCGTTTGTTGAGTTTTGTTAAAATGGCCCTCAATTGGTCTTATTTTGCGCTTCCTTATAAAAAGAAAGGAAATAAGGGAATACACTAAGCTAAAGTGAAAATCAAAATTTTTAAAAGCTATCCTTATATGAAATAATTACTTTACGGTTCTCAGTTGCATTCGCAGAAAAAAGAGCTAAAATGAAAATTCACTTTCCGCCTGAGAAAATCTAATTAGTTTAAAACCGAAACAATAACATTCATTTCCAGTGAAATCTCGGTATCGAATTTTGGATACATTACAATAGGTACTTTCTCTATACACTATGTACATAGTACATGAAGAGGAAGTAAAACTGTGTACGACATAAATTATGTATTTTAATTAGATCTACATTTTTTGTGTAGTAAGTTTTGGTATATCTTTTATGGTTTGCCAGATATATAAAAGGCATCCAAATGAAGTGGTCTTCGGCGGCTATTCCCAGAAAATTCAAGATATACGTTTCTTTGGTCATAAAAATATCTTGTACATAGAGTATTTTAATAAAAATCGTTCCAGCTATTTTAGAGAAAACCAACATTTTCGAATTTTTTCCATGTAAAGGGTTGTTGGTCGTGGAGGGGTTTTCTTGAAAATCTTCGATTCGCATTTTAACGGTCTTCTCATTTTTGAGATATGCTATCCACAGATACACACGGACCTTTTTATAAAAATGCCTTATTTTTGATTCAGGTGGTCCCTAAACATGTATTTTGGGTGACATTTTGAAATCAAATTTTTGGGTGCAATACAATGCCTTCTCTATACACTACTTAGTACATGTACAGAAAGTAAAATTAAGAAATAAAAAATCTCTTTGTTCCATTCACATGATTTTTCTCTACATCTCTGTAACAAATTATTGTTAATAAACGTATTCTTCTATCTACTTCATAATCGATAAAAACATTAGCAGAGATGATTTTATTACTTACGGGGCAGTCTCTACATGCTAGAGAAAGTAAGACTGGTATTTAGGAATTTAATTTCTTTCCCTATAATGGACAGGTACATTAAAAGTTGCGTGTCGGTTTAAATGAACTTAACATGAACGTTTGATTTATTAAGCAAACATTTATGATTTTATTGTATAACAGTTTAATTCTTGTTAACAAACTGTAGGTACTATGTGTTGAAACGACTTTATTCTGTATGAAGTTTACGGAAGTTTACATAACTGGTAAACCGTAAGAGAGAGGCAAAAATATGAGTGATAGAAAATGTAGAGCTCGTTAAACCACACAATTTATGTTATATACATTTTTTCGTGCAATTTATAATTACTTATAGTTAGTTTCAGTTTTAAAATACGTATACTTTTCTTATACGGGAATTTATAAACTCCTGGCCCTGCATAGAAACGGGTTTCATCCACATGGCAACCAGCTTTTAAAAGATTTGACTGTCGTTTTAGCATAGGGTATTCCCTTATTTTCCTCCTACTTACAGGAAGCCAATAGTAAGACCGTGTTTGCTAATCGATTAGCACGAACTAAATAGAAAAATAAGCTTTTAAACAATAATTTGTTACAGAGCTGTAGAGAAAGTCATGTGAATGGAACACATCAGATTTTTTTCGTGGCCGGCTTACCCTCCCCTTATGTAGGACTGACACCCCCCCCCCCTAGGACTTACAAGCGAGTGCCGGGGAGCTAATGTAACGAAATCACAGAATGAAAAACCTGGAACGAGTGGTCGGCCCTTAGCCAGACATGAGGATGAGGAAGTGGATGATAGGAAATGTAAGCGAAATGGATACTATGAAAAGTGATGATGGGGTAATTGCTGGATTGAGTGGTGGTGGAAACCTGAGGACCCGGAGTAAACCCGCCCAGACGCTGCTGTGTCCACCACAGATTCCACATGCGGGCGATTGGGATGGAACCCGGGCCGCCTAGTTCGTAGGCGAGGGGTCTAATGAAACAAAAATCAGATTCCTACTTGATAATAAAAAATCCGATGTGTTCCATTCACATGAATTTCTCTACATCTCTGCAACAAATTATTGTTAAAAAACTTTGCTTCTATTCATTAATGTTCATCGAGAAAAATGAGCAGAAAGTCTTATTACTTACTTGTAAGTAGAAGTGAAACAAGGGAGTACCATAGGTTAAAGTGATGGTCAAAAGCTGGTTGCTATGTGACTGATGAACAGAAGTTGACAAATTCCTGCATGAGAAAAGTGTAAATTTTTAAAAACTGACACCAAAAATAAGAAATATCTCGAAAACGATCAACTCCACGAAAAAAATGTATGTGATATAAATAATGTGTTTTGTGGTGATCTACATTTTTTGTGTAGGAAGTTTTTGTTTATCTCCTACGGTTTACCAGTTATGCAAAAGTAAATAAAAGTCATCAGAATATAGAGGTCTTTAAAGGCTATTCCCAGAAAATTCAAGATATACTTTTTATTATTTGTCAGGTAAATTTCTTTATTATACGATATTTTAATCAAAATCGTTAGCCATTTTTGAGAAAATCAAAATTTTCGAAAAAAGTTCCATGTAAAGGGTATTTGGGGGTGGGGATATTTTTCTCAAAATCTTCGTGTCGTATCCCTGGAAGATACTAAACTTAAATACCAAGTTTGGTATTTTACCGACTTTTCGTTTTCGAGTTACCGTGTTCACAGACACACGGACACACACACGGACCTTTTTCTGAAAATACTCTTTTTTTGGATACAGGGGACCCTAAAACATATTTCCGCTGAAGTTTCGGGATCGAATTTTTGGGTGGAGTGCAATACCTTCTCTATACTCTAAATCATAGTACGTGTAGAGAAAGTAAAAATTAAAAATGCTTGCCCTTAAACAGCGGTGGCAGTCTCTACATGCTAGAGAAAGTAAGACTGGTATTTAGGAATTTAATTTCCTGTCCCTATAATGGACAGATACATTAAAAGTTGCGTGTCGATTTAAATGAACATAACATGAATCTTTGATTTATGAAGCAATCTCGAAGAACATTTATGATTTTATTGTATAACAGTTTAATTCCTGTTAACATAAACCGTGACAGTTGGCCTTTACTAACCGTCCGTCCGGCATTAGGATATGACGTGCAATTAAGTAAGGTCATGCGATCAGAAATGGGGTCGTAAATCAGCGAGAAGTGATGAAGCATTCTTCAGTTCTACAAGAGGTAAGGTTACATGCTAATCTGCCCTCACGCAAATGAATAAAGTATCCATGATAGCATTAGTTATTGCCAGTGTGTTCTTCCTCAGCGAAATTAAATGGTTGATCGTTCCCCCCGCTGCCAGCTGCACATTCCGAAGGCCTCCAGTTGCAATGACCACTGAATATAAAACAGGTTGTGAAGCTCCGAGGTTATGAACTGGGAATGTGTGTCGCGTTAGAAGCTGACTCGGCCATATCCAGCTCTCGAACAGCTCACTGAAAAAGTTTTAATGAGGTTCCAAAACCAACAACTTCACACTACTTGGGTGCGTTCACTTTGACCCTGCCTGCATCTTTTACCTGCCGGCGTTTAACCCTTTGTTGCCTGTCAGTACCTATAAATTCCGATTGTTTTAAGCCTAACTATATAAATAGTGTTGTGCTCTAGGATTAATTTCATGTTATACTAACCTTCAACCATAAACAACAAGTAATGATACTGTAAAAACATATACAATTTTGCTCTAAAATTGTAGTGCTTTTTTCAATAAAACAGAAAACCCCACATAATTACACTCAAATGTAACCCCATTAGCTTCCAAACATCACACCGATTATTTTACTTGGGCTCTCCCCATCCTTTATCACAGTCACTGGGATTTGAACTTGCAACATTTGACTTTGAAACGATGGCCAGTCCATTAACTATCGCCTAACATTCACGACTGTTTGAACCATTTTTTTACTTTCTCTGTACGTACTATGTACATAGTGTATAGAGAAGGGATTGCACTCCACCAAAAATTCGATATCGAGATTTCACCGGAAATATATTTTTTACGGTCCCCTGTATCCAAAAAAAAGTATTTTCAGAAAAAGGTCCGTGTGTGTATCCGTGTGTCTATGAACACGATAACTCAAAAACGAAAAGTCGGCAAAATACCAAACTTGGTATTTTAAGTTTAGTATCTTCCAGGGATGCGACACGAAGATTTTGAGAAAAGTACCCCCACCCCCAAATACCCTTTATATGGAACTTTTTTCGAAACTTTTGATTTTCTCCAAAATGGCTATCGATTTTAATTAAAATTTCGTATATTAAAGATATTTCCTTGACAAATAAAATGTATATATTGAATTTTCTGGGAATACTCTGTGAAGAGTAGTTTATTCTGGATGCATTTTACTGGATTTTGAATAACTGCTAAACCGTAAGAGATGGACAAAAACTAAACACACAAAAACTGTAGAGCACGTTAAAACACACAATTTATCTTATATACATTTTTCCTGGAGTTGATCGTTTTTGAGTTATTCCATTTTCTCGGTTCCAGCTTTGAAAAACTTATACTTTTCTCATACAGGAAGTTGTCAACTTCTGTCCATACAAACAGAGGAACATCAGTCACATAGCAACCAGCTTTTGGCTTTCACTTTAACCTATGGTATTCCGTTATTTCGCTTCTACATACAATAAAGCAAGAAATAACACTATTTCTGCTAATTTTTGTCGATTGGCATGAAATAAATAAAAGATAAGGTTACTAACAATAATTTGTTACAGAGATATAGAGAAAGTCTGTGAATGGAACACAACATATTTTTACTTTCTCTATACGTGCTATGTACATAGTGTATAGAGAAGGTATTGTAATACAGCCAAAAATTCGGTACCGAGGTTTCACTGGAAATACATGTTTTGAGACTCCCTGAATCCAAAAAAAAAACATTTTTAGAAAAATGTCCGTGTGTGTATGTGTGTGACTGTGGGCAGCATAGCTCAAAAACGAAAAGACCGTTAAGTACCAAACTTGGTATTTAAGTTAGGCATCTTTCAAGGATACGACACGAAGATTTTCAAGGAAATATCCCTACCCCAAACTACTTAACCTGGAACTTTTTTCGAAAATTTTGATTTTCTTAAAAATGGCTCTAACGATTTTGATTAAAATATCGTATAGTAAAGATATTTACCTGACAAATAATATGTATATCTTGAATATTCTGGGAATAGCCTCTGAGGACTACTTTATTAGGGATGAATTTTACGGAATTTTGCATAACTGCTAAACCGTAAGAGATAGACGAATACAATACAAAAAATGTAGAGCATATTAAAACACACATTTTATGTAGTATACATTTTTTTCGTGGAGTTGATCGTTTTTTTAGATATTCCTTGTTTTTGTCCTCAGGTTCGAAACACTTAACTTTTCTCATACAGGAATATGTCAACTCCTGTGCATACAAACAAAGGAACTTCAGTGACATAGCAACCAGCGTTTACTATCTCTATAACCTATGGTACTCCCTTATTTCGCTTCTACTTACAAGGAAGCAAATAATAAGACTATTTCTGCTAATGTTTTCTCGATTAGCATGAAGTAAATAGAAGCGTAAGCTTTTTAACAATAATTTGTTGCAGAGATATAGAGAAAGGCATGTGGATGCGTTACATCAGATTTTTTTTATTTCATTTGCCATTTTCTGACGTCACATTTGCAACTTTATAGTTCTAGAAAATGAGACTAGCATGCTACTCCATCACCATAGAGGAAGCTTTGCAATCTTGGTTTTACATACATAGAAGATAATGAATTTGAATACATTTGCTTTATATCATTTTAATTTAAATAAGGTAAAATATTCCTTAGCATTAGAAATATTTCATATAAATGCCCAAGTAACTGTTTATGTAATAACTAAAAGCACTTCTGAGATACACAAATGATAAAGTTACTAATTAGAAACTGTATTATTAATCTAAAGACTTTAG
This sequence comes from Hymenopus coronatus, assembly GCA_030762935.1. Classification (NCBI taxonomy): domain Eukaryota; kingdom Metazoa; phylum Arthropoda; class Insecta; order Mantodea; family Hymenopodidae; genus Hymenopus; species Hymenopus coronatus. Next base: position 157,285,822 of record CM060896.1, on the reverse strand, counting down.
CATGGTGACCTAAAGAAAGGTGGAGAAAACAGGAACGAAAAGACCGGAACAGGCACCCCGGGCTCAAATTGCTGTGGACGGCAAGGACGAGTTTTGGTACGTAATTAACGATGATCTCCTTTTAGAGGAAGAAACTATTATAGGACCTGAAAATGGCTAACATGTAGTTAATCAAGATAAGGTATTGAATTACCATTCTGCAGTCCAATTAATGTCAGCATCCTCCTGCTAACTGACCAAGGTGTAATTCAGTTATCCAAGGTCCGGTCCGGCCCATGAATCTATTGTTATAAATGCCTTGTGAGCTGGTTTAAAACTTGACTGCAGGAGCGAAATAAATTCATGAATCTCTGATAGGCACAGGTGGTTGACAGACTGGTTAGAAAAATCCACATAAACTTAAAAAGAAAGCACATGAGTTTTGAAATATACCGCCAAATTTGAAGCTTCGTTTAAGCTCTGTGAAATTTCAAAAAACCCACAATACGTAATATATTTTATTGAATTCAAAATCTTCTCGGGCTTCTGGCCAGGTAAAAACTTGGCTTGACACCAACGTTTCGAAGAAGTGCATCTTCAGGGTGAAGACGAGGAAGATGCACTTCTTCGAAACGTTGGTGTCAAGCCAAGTTTTTACCTGGCTAGAAGCCCGAGAAGATTTTGAATTAACACGTCGCCAGGAAAGCTTTAGTTCTTATTTTATTTTATTGAAATTTATAACTATTATTATACACAACAATAATGATGATTTTGTCTTCTATCAAAATTTTAACTTGCATGGTTAGTTAAATATGAATTTCTCATTCTCTAAATTCATTGTATAAATAACAATCTGATCTATCCCATTCACATGACTTTCTCTACCTCTCTATAACAAATTATTGTTAAGTTTTTAGTTTAACCTCCTTTAACCTGGTTGGTCATATCGAACGATGAATGAAATTGGTGAAATGATGCTCAAATTATCTCTGGGTCCATGGAGCTTAAAGTTACTCGACATTCGTCTTCTCAGGATAAGGGAAAGCCCCGAAAAAACATCCGGGGAACCCACCCTAAGCGAGATTTGAACTCACGATCTTTTGAATGTGAGGCAGACACGCTACCACCACACTACCCAGGCGGGCTAATAGTCTTATTCTTCTATCTATTTAATGCTAAAACATTAGCAGAAACGGTCTTATTACTTAGTTTCCTATTAGTAGCAGGAAAATAAGGAAATGCTCTAGACTAAACCGGCAGTCAAGTGCTTTAAAATGTGCGTGGCCAGGAGTTGACAAGTTCTCGTTTAAGAAATGTTTTAAGTATTTTAAATCTGAAACAAATAACAAAGAATATATCAGAAATGGCCAACTCCACGTAAAAATGAATATGACATATCTAAATTGTGTGTTTTAAGGAGATCTACATTTTTTGTGCTGTACATTTTTCTCTACCTCTTACGGTGTACTAGTTATGCAAAACTATGTGAAATGTATCCAGAATAAAGACTTCTTCAGAAGATATTTTCACAAAATTCAAGATATGCATTTTATTTGTCATATAAATATCCTTAATATATCTACGGCATTTTGATCCTTAAGCAATTTTTGAGAAAATCAAAACTTTCAAAATTTTTCCCAAGTAAAGGGTATTTTACGGCGAGGAAATCTTTCTTAAAATCTTCGAGTCGCATCCTTGGAAGATACTAAACTTAAATACAGATTTTGGTATTTTACCGACTTTACCTTTTTCAATTCTCTTATTCACAGACATAAAGACCTTTTTTTCTAAAAATGCTTTATTTGATTACAGGGGAACCTAAAATATTGCATTTCCGGTGAAATACCATTATCGAAGTTTTAGGTGGAATGCAATACCTTCTCTATACACTGTGTACATAGTACGCGTAGAGAAAGTAATGTGCTCATCAAAATTCAAGTTTTACGATAAATGAGATTACAAATAGATCTGTCATTTTTCTATTAACTCTTAATTATTGTAGAAAATTATTTTTCTTTTAGTATTTTTCAAAACCCTTGATTTTTTAAACGTTAATTCATTATGTTGGTAAACTATTTGACCAGTTTATATAATGTACTTTTAAGAGGCAGTATACAAGTTTGAAATAAAATAGTAACAAACAAATTAAAAAAAATCATCGTGTGGGGAATTTTGTGTATAGAAAACAAGGTTTCAATTTGGAACTACTTGTCGTTAAGCACATTTAAAATTACAGTTATTACTTAAAGTGTGTCAAGTGAAAAAAAAAAAAAATTAAGACACTGTTATTTTATTGGCGTGGCGCCGTGGTCGAGTGGTTAGACAACATGGCCGGCCCGGGTATGATCCCAAGCGCCCGCATGTAAATTTGTGGTGTACGAAGTGGCGTTTGGGTAGGTTTTCTACGGAAAAGGCGTCAGCGTTCTACTATACCCTCCAAAAAAGTATGTAAGCCTCATGAAAGAATGCAAGATGTATTTTGGTACTCAGGCATTTGCCAGTCAAATTCTCTAGTTCCGCCACTGTAGTAATTTACATGCCGAACAACAGTCTTAATGAAACTCAATGTGTGATGGGGAGACGTCCCACTTCCCCTCTGTTTACAAATTCTCCAGATTTAACCTGCATTGGCATTAGAATAGATTCCATCAGGGAACGGAAGAAGATTAGACCAAATTGCACTGAATGAACGATATAAGAAGAAGTGTGAAGGAGAAAACAATAAAAAAAATCTGATGTGTCCATTCACATGACTTTCTCTACATCGCATCAACAACATATTGTTAAAAAGCTCATGCTTCTATTTACTTCATGCTAATTGAGAAAAAAATTGGCAGAAATAGTCTTATTACTTGCTTCCTTGTAAGTAGATGCGCAATGAGGGAGTACCATAGGTTAAAGTGACAGTCAAAACTGGTTGCTATGTGACTGAAGTTCCTTTGTTTGTATGGACAGGAATTGACAAATTCCTGTATAAGAAAAATATACGTTTTACAAAGCTGGAACCAAAACCAGGAGATATCTCAAAAACGATCAACGTAATCTAGAAAAATTAGCAGAAACAGTCTTATTTCTTGCTTTATTGTAAGTAGAAGCGAAATAAGGGAGCACCATAGGTTAAAGTGAAAGCCAAAAGCTGGTTGCTATGTGACTGAAGTTCGTTTGTTTGTATGGACACGAGTTGGCAAATTCCTGTATGTGAAAAGTATAAGTTTTTCAAAGCTGAAACCAAAAAAAAAGGATTATCTCAAAAATGATCAACTTCACGAAAAAAATGTATATAACATAAAATATGTGTTTTAACGTGCTCTACATTTTTTGTGTGTTAAGTTTTTTGTCCATCTCTTACGGTTTAGTAATTATGCAAAATTCATCCAAATAAAGTAGTCTTCAGAGGCTATTCCAAGAAAATTCAAGATATACATTTTATTTTTCATGTAAATATGTTTAATATACGATATTTTTATCAAAATCATTAGAGCCGTTTTTTAGAAAATCAAAATTTTCGAAAAAAGTTCCATGTAAAAGGTAGTTGGGAGTGGGGGAATTTTCTTGAAAATCTTTGTGTCGCATCCTTGGAAGATAACAAACCTAAATACCAAGTTTGGTTTTTAACGGAGTTTTCGTTTTTGAGCTATGCTACACACACAGACACACACACACGGACATTTTTCTAAGAATGCTTTTTTTGGGTTCAGAAGGTCTCAAAACATGTATTTCCGGTGAAATCTCGGTAACGAATTTTTGGGTACCTTACAATACCTTCTCTATACACTATGTACATAGCACGTATAGAGAAAGTAAAATGTGTATGATATAAATTTCTTTTTTTATCGTTATCTACATTTTTTATGTGGCAAGTGCTTATCCATCTCTTACAGTTTACCAGTTATGCAAAATTCCATAAAATTCATCCAGCATAAAGCAGTCTTCAGAGGCTATTCCCAGAAAATTCAAGGTATGTATTTTATTTGTCAGGTAAATAATTTTAATTTACGATATTTTAATCATAATCGTTTGAACCACTTTGAGAAATTCAAAATTTTCGAAAAAAGTTCCATGTAAAGGATTGTTGGGGATGGGGGATTTTTCTCAAATTCATGTCGAATCCCTTGAAGATACTAAACTTACATACCAAGTTTGGTGTTTGACGGACTTTTTGTTTTTGAGCTATGGGCCCCCCCACACACACACAGATAGACAAACAGACACACACATAGACATTTATCTAAAAATGCTTTTTTTTTTTGATTCAGGGGATCCTAAATCATGTTTTTCCGATGAAATCTCGGTATCGAATTTTGGGTGCAATACAGTACCTTCTCTATACATACGTACATAGTACTTATAGAGAAGTATTAATAATCTAATCCTGGATTATATTTTTAATTTCACAATAATTTAATTCTATTTTCAGGGAATTTTTGGGAGGTAGAGAAGATTCAGTTGAATAATTGTTTTAACTCCAAAGCAGTTAGACAAAATCCTTTTAATATGTTGTTTAGATTCAACTAAATATATCGATTCAGGTTGATGAAAAAAAAGTGATTAAAGTATAAAAGAAGCTCTTAAATTTAATATTATAATTGATTTTTTATCAAACAGTATTGAAGACCGAAAAAAATCTCACTTTGAGTATGGCTTTGAAAGAACTTATACCATGAGCAATTATTGAAATTATATAATTATATAAAGTCCTCAAAATATTGAACGCCATTCATCCTCCAATTACTAATCCCGTATGAGCTACATTGGATTGGAAAACAAGAACAGAATGGAGAAAGAAGAAAACAGTGTAACACTTTGAATATACGAATATGTGATTTTATATTGTAACCCTGTTGTATAAATAAGTTAATTAACTTAATGCGACTATAATTAGGGTATTAACAGAAGAAGTATTACGACTAAACCGGTATGTGACACCTCAGCCATTTTGGAGCAACTTTTCGTATCTGAGCTCTGGAAAATAAATTCAGTTATCTTCTCCCCTTAGATAGCAAATCTTCCACTTCCTCGCAAACAGCAACAGCTACTCTATATCTGGTAGCAGGTTCTTTAGCGTTCTTAGTTTTTATGGACCCCGTATCAGCTACCATATGTACCAACGAAGTAAGATCTAACTCCAGCAAATGAATGCAAATCCCTAAAGAGGTTTCTGCATTTGCTGTTTTTTCTGTCTCCTTTTTCTGCCGTTAGCGGATCACGTTCTGTGAAACTCGTATAGCAACTGTTTTCACCGGAGGAAAGCATTCAAAGCCGACGGATTATATCGAGTCTAATTTGTAACGATTGACAGGATCAACTCTACAAAGCAGCTTTGGAGATTCTCTATCACACTGCTCAGCTGGAGGCAGCGAAACTCCAGTTGGAATCAGAGGATTCTGGAGCATGTAATGCAAAATAAAAGGGTCGTAAACAAAGCGCTCACAAAGCCATAGAATCTCTATTCCTGCTTGATGCTATTCACTTTGTCTAAATCTATCCGCATTGGGGATAGCCGTCTGTGGTACGCAGATAAACTCTCATCTGTGCAGCAGATAAGTTGACAGCAAACTGTTCAGAAGTTCCTCCAACTTTGATAGCTTTGGAAACACTGTACCTTGTCACTTCCATACATAAACGTTATATACAGATAGTTAAGGGTAGAGGCGCAGACATTTGTGCTCGTAATGTAATGAAAATTGTATCAGTATTATTTGTTGCTTTCTCTACACGTACTATGTACATAGTGTATAAAGAAGGTAAGTATTGCATTCCACCCAAATATTCAATACCAAAATTTCACCGGAAATACATATTTTGGGATCGTCTGAATCAAAAAAAAAAAAAAAATCTGATGTGTTACACACACATTACTTTCTCTAGCTGCTCTACAAAACTCCTACAAAAGATTCTTCTTTGTACACAATGCTAATCAGGATAAATGTTAGCAGAACGTTATTACTTAGTTCCTTATAAGTAGAAGGGAATAAGCGAATGCACTATGCTAAAGTGATTGTCAAATGTTTTAAAAGCTATCGTTATGCGATTGTCATTGCAAATCACTTCTTTGCTTGGCCAGGAGTAAAACAAAAGAAAAACAGATACTTCCTGTGTGAGAAAAGTTTAAGTACTTTACAATAATTATTGAAACCAATAACAAGGAATACCTCCACAACAAAAACGTAAAGGACAAAAATTGTGTTTTTCATGAGGTACATTTTTGTGTAGTAGGTTTTTTTTTTTTTTTTCTGTCTCTTACGGTTTAGAAGTTAAGCAAAATTCAGCAAAATTCATCCAGAATAAAGAGGTCTTCAGAGGCTATTCCCAAAAAATTCGAGATATACATTTTATTTCAGATATAAATAGCTTTAATATACGGGACTTTAATCAAAAACGTTTGAGTCATTTTTAAGAAAATCAAAATTTTCGAAATTTTTTCTATGAAAAGGATAGTTTGTGTTGGGGGGATTTTTTTGAAAATCTTCGTGTCGCATCCTTGGAAGATACTAAACCTAAATACCAAGTTTGGTATTTAAGGGTCTTTTTGTTTTGGGGCTACGCTGTCCACAGACAGACAGACAGACAGACACACACACACACACACACACACACACGGACCTTTTTTAAAAAATACTTTTTTCAGACTCATGGGACCCCAAAACATATATTTCCGGTGAAATCTCGGTATCGAATTTTTGGGTGCATTACAATACCTTCTCTATCCCTATGTACATTTTACATATGGGGCTAGAGAAAGTAAACAGCTGATGTGTTTCATGGTTTTCTCTACATCGCTGTAACAAATTGTTAAAAAATGGAAATTCAAGATGTACATTTTATTTGCGATGTAAATAAATAATCTTTAATATCCGGTACTTTAATCAAAATCGTTAGAGCTATTTTCCAGTAAATAACAATTTTTGAACAATTTTCCATGTAAAGGGTAATTTGTAGTGGGGATATTTTCTTGAAATCTTCGTGTCACATCCTTGGAAGATACTAAATGCCAAGTTAGGTATTTAACGTCTTTTCGTTTTTGAGCTATGCTATCCTTAAACAAACGCATACACACACAAACACGTGCGTGCGCTGATTTTTTTCTAAAAAAAATTTCGGACACAGGGGACTCCGAGACATATATTTCCGGTGAAATTTCGACATCAAATATTGGAGTGGAATGCAATATCTTCTCTGCTCACTATGTACATTGTAAATACGGGGTTAGAGAAAGCAATGAAAACCAGATACCTTAAGAAAGTTCTAGGAGTATCACAGAGCACTAGATCGAGGAGGCTGATCTATGAACTCACCATAGAAACCTTCCTAATTAGGATCTGCGAATGACATTGCCACTACCTTCTACACGACCTGCCAGAAAATAAAAAAACAGTGTGCTCCATTCACATAAATTTCTCTACATCTCTGCATGCAACAAATTATTTATTTTTTGGTAGTTTAACGTTCTTTAACCTGGTTTAGTCATATCGGACGCTGAATGTAATTGGTGAAATGATGCTCAAATGATCTCGGGGTCCATGGAGCTTAAATTACTCGATATTCGTCTTCTCAGGATAAGGGAAAACCCAGAAAAAAACCTTATCCGGGTAACTCACCCTAAGCGAGATTCGAACTCTTCACCTTTTGAATGTGAGGCAGACACGCTACCACCACTACCCAGGTGGGCAACAAACTATTATTAAAGAACTTATTCTTCTATTTACTCATGCTAATCGTGAACATATTGGCAGAAATTATCTTATTACTTACTTCCTTATAAGTAGAAAATAAATAAGGGAGTACCATAGACTAAAATGATAAGTCAAAAGTTTGTTATTATGTGATTGAGGTGCCTTTGTGTGGACAGTCGTTGACATTATTTTAAAGTTGAAACAAGGAATATCTCAAAAACGGCCAACTCCACCAAAAAAAAAAAAAAAAAATGTATATAACATAAATTGTGTTTTAACGAGATCTACACTTTCTATTACGTAAGTTTTTGTTATCTCTTACGATTTACCAGTTATGTAAAAATCCTCAAAATTCATCCAGGATAAAGATATCTTCAGAGGCTATTCGCAGAATATTTAAGATAATATACATTTTGTTTTTCATATAAATATCTTTTGTATGCGATATTTAATTAAAATTGTTAGAGAAATTTTGAGAAAATGAAAATTTTCGAAAGCTTTTCCATGTAAAGGCTAGTTGGGGATGGGGGTATGGAAGATTTGAAAATCTTCGTGTTGCATCCTTGGAAGATATTGAACTTAAAAACAAGGTTTGGTATTTAGCGGTCGTTTAGTTTTTGAGTTAAGCGAACATTTTTCTAATTTTTTTTTTTTTTGGATTCAAGGGGATTAAAACATATATTTCCGGTGAAATCTCTGTATCGAATTTGTGGGTGCAATATATGTAATATCTTCTCTATACACTAGTAGTACGAGTAGAGAAAGTAAAAAGGACATAGCAATGGAGTTCCATACAACCTGTGCGATGCAAGAGAGAGAATGGACACATGAAATACGTCACGTGACTATAAGATTGTCAGTGGATAATTTCGAGCATAAGGTGTACCCCAAGAAAGTTTTACACCAACCTAGTGATACGTATATATGCGTTTTGTGCTCAGAGAAATGTACACAAGCGCAAATCTATAGTTGTCTATAGCAAGGACAACGAATTCATATAGCTATTGCTAAACTCAATGAGTGCTATAAATTATCTCTTCGGCTTATTTTCCTGAAATATGTGTTAGAGGGTTGAACATGTGAACGTCAGGTGGACACCTGGCAACTTAACCAGGTAGTGATCTACTACGGCATATCAACCCCCAGGGAAGGCATGAAACGAAGGGAAACCACAGCCAGCACACAGGAAACTAGGAGCTAGGCGCAGTGAGGCACGGAAGTCCCTAACCTTCCCTAGATAGCAGCCCTGGCGTGCCACATGAGTGATAAAGACGCTGGGAGGCCGGAAGGAGACATCTACAATGCCACGTAGCCCTATTCAGCGCATGCAGCAGGAAGAGATTTTGACTCGGAGCAAGTAACCGTGCCATCTCCTGCAAAGCCTCAATCCACATCTGCGCCGACCTCGAAAATGAAGAAGGGAAATGAAAAGGAGTGAAGGGAAAGGAACCTTGGTAGATATATAGCACCCCAGCATTCGCCTTAGTGGTTTCAGGAAAACCACGGAAGGTGATCAACGGGGAGCGAACCCGAACCTCCCGAATACCAGTCTCAGACGAAACGCACCTGGCCTAGTCAGAAATATGTGTAGTATTTATTAAAATGTTAAAAAAGCCATTACATAGAGTGAAGTTGTCAATTTTATTAAAATCTGGACATCTATTACCAACACGTGCTTCACTTGGTCATGGTGTGGATAGAGTACCCTGGACGCGCGTTACCACAACTTTCGTGGAAAGAGACATCTGCAAACCTGCAAGAGGATGATAACGAAATGATGATAGATGTCCTGATTTTAATAAAATATGTATTATTATTAATTATTTTCAAGTTGAATATAACGTTAAAATCTTCAGCTAAAATGCATTTAGAGATAGAGATGCATGTAACATGAAAACTTTTTGTGTATTGATACTGTCCACCCAACACAAGAAGGCAAGCGGTGAGCGAGCGAGGAGGGGCTTGAACTGCTATCTGTTCATGTACTAGTGGATCTGTTTACGTTTACTACGTATGTATATGAACCAACCTACTGCTGCTAGATCTAATGCTCGTTTCAATAATTGCAGTGATGTATTATGCATTATTTGGCTCTCGCTGCTAACATGCGCTATGACATATAGTACTACAGTTATATGATATTTTGTTACTTTTATTCTTGGTTTAATATTTAAACATTTAAATGCAGAGAGCGGCAGCGAAAATGAGGACTTCTCCGACTCGGATCTCGCACGACAACTGGACTTCTAGCTAAGTGTGAGTTATGTGACAACACTGTGTATTTTAGATGAACCTAACGTCGTTGTCATATCCAGGTGTCGAGCATAAACATCATGCGGACAGCAAAAGTGTTTACATAAGTGCTTATTACGCATTCCTTTACTTTATTGAGCTATGCGGGAGTATAAGGTAGCTATAGGTATCAGACGGAGGACGTTCATTCAAGACTGGCGTTCACAAGTGTCCAAATGCGGTTAAAACCCCTGCTGAACAAAAGGGTATCATGAGCGGATAGAAGTTACACTTGCCATTGTTGTTAATGCATTATGTACGTTTTACATTTACATATAAAGCGATTATAGGCTAAGAGGATTAACTTTCGGGAACGGATGCTCCACCTGGTTACACGGAGACCCAAACCGTTGTCCATATCATTTACATTTCAGAACGCTTGACATGATTTACAAGAATCGGTTTTGTTACTTCTGTTTTAAATTACACACGTGTGTTTTATTAGTCGCTTTACTAGTAACTTGTCTGGGCAACGGCCAAATGAAGCTGCGACTTTTCAGACAGACAGGTCGCGTAACAACTATTCCTCTAGGGACTTCCACAGCAGCAGTCTCCATGGCCGCATTCGCTAAAGTGCCTCGCTTTGGTGCTTCGTGGCGCAGGGGATCATGGGTTCCAGTCCCGCCTTGGGCAGGGGTGTTTGTGAATGTGTGTGTATCGAAAACAGTAAAATCGGTAATCACTACAGACATCATAGTAAACTGTTAGGAAAAGGGAGAAAAGGATAGAGCGCCGGAGTCCAAGCACCTCGCTTTGATACTTCGTGGCGCAAGGGATCGTGGGTTCGAGACCCATTTGGGCATTGGTGTTAAGTGTTTGTGCAATGTGTGTGTGTGTGTGTGTGTGTACGTCGAAAACAGTAAAATCGGTAATCAATACAGAGATCATAGTAAACTGTTAGGAAAATGGAAAATAGGTATAGCACCGGAGTCCAAGCGCCTCGCTTTGGTGCTTCTTGGCGCAGGGGACCATAGGTTCCAGTCCCGCCTTGGGCAGGGGTGTTTGTGAATGTGTGTGTATCGAAAACAGTAAAATCGGTAATCAATACACAGTAAATCATAGTAAACTGTTAGGAAAATGGAAAATAGGATATAGTGCCGGAGACCAAGCGCCTCGCTTTGGTGCTTCTTGGCGCAGGGGATCATAGGTTCCAGTCCCGCCTTGGGCAGGGGTGTTTGTGAATGTGTGTGTATCGAAAACAGTAAAATCGGTAATCAATACACAGTAAATCATAGTAAACTGTTAGGAAAATGGAAAATAGGATATAGCGCCGGAGTCCAAGCTCCTCGCGTTGATGCTTCGTGGCGCTGGGGAAAATCAAATGGAATGGTGTTTTATTTATGAACGTTCTTTAACTGCTGTGATTCTCAGCGTCCCATTCTATACTGGACGTGAAATACCGATTAATTTTGCTCAGAAGCCTCTCTATCAGGCTTGAGGTTCTTTTACGTGCCGTAAATCTACGACACGGGACCCACGGCTTTACTTCCCTTCCGAAGGAAGCCATGCTAAGGATTTTTACGTCCGAAAAAAATCCATCATCCTCCGCCGGGTTTGAACCCGTGACCTTGGGTATATGAAGTCAACATGGTAGCCATTACATCACGGAGGGCGACTGTGGCGCTGGGGATCATGGGTTCGAGTCCCGCCTTGGGCAGGGGTGTTAAATGTTTATGCAATGAGTATGTGTATGTGTGTCGAAAACAGAACAAACGGTAATCAAAACACAAATCAGAGTATAATGTTAGGAAAATGGAAAAAAACCATATAGAGCGGGAGTCCAAGCGCCGCGCTTTGGTGCTTCGTGGCGCAGGAGATCGTGGGTTGAAGTCCCGCCTTGCGCATGGGTGTTTGTTTATATGCTTGTGAATGTGTGTGTGTGTACATGAATGTGCAGCTATCATTAAGCAGAAAACGGTGAAAAAAAGGACATTTAGGAAAAAAGGGGGAAAAAAAGGAATAAATAAGGAAAAAAGGGAATACAAAGCTGGAGTCTCGACAAGACTCCGAAACTGTGTTTTATATTAAAAAAAAAAAAAAAAGGGAAAACGCCATGTGCAAAATTCACATGACTGTCCCTACTCAATGTGTACGTGTACATGTAGGTATGTGTATCTGTCATTAAACAAAAAACCGGTAACACTGGGAATTTAGGGAAAAAGAAACAAGGAACAAGAGAAAGAAAACAAAAGGAAATATAGAGCCGGAGTCCACACAAGACTCCGAAGTAGTGATTTATATAAAAAAGTCTGATGTGTTCCATTCACATGACGTTTTCTACATCTCAGCAACAAATTGTTAAATATCCTATGCTTATTTTTACTTCATGCTAATCGAGAAAAAATTAAGATATTATCTTATTACTTGCTTTCTTGTAAGTAGAAACGAAATAAGGAAGCAACATAGGCTAAAATATTCTCAAAAGCTGGTTGCTATGTGACTGAAGTTCCTTTGTATGGACAGGAGTTGACAGAAAAGTTTTTAAAGCTGAAACCAATAACAAGGAATATCCCAGAAACGATCCACTCCAGGAAAAAAATGTATATAACATAAATTGTATGTTTTATCATGATCTACCTATTCTTTTCAGCAAGTTTTTGTCTATCTCTTGCGATTTGCCAGTTGTGCAACTTTCCGTAAAATGCATCCGGAATAAAATAGTCTTCAGAGACTATTCCCAGAAAATTCAAGATATTCATATTATTTTTTCAGGTAAATATCTTTAATACACGATAGTTTAATCAAAATCGTTAGAACCATTTTTAAGAAAATCAAAATTTTCGAAAACTTTTCCATGTAAAGGGTAGTTACGGGTGGAGGGATGTGCTTCGTGTTGCATCTTCGGAAGAGACCAAACTTAAGTACCAAGTTTGGTATTTAACGGTCTTTTCGTTTTTGAGCTATGATTTCCACACACTCACACTCACACACTCACACACGGACGACCTGTTTCTGGAAATGCCTTTTTTGGATTCACGGGGTCCTAAACTCGACATCGAATTTTTTGTGCAATGCAATACTTCTCTATCCCTATGTGCATTGTACATACGTGGCTAGAGAAAGTAAAAACATATTCCTCCATCAGTTTCATACTATTCGAGATAAATATCAGCTGGTTTTATTACTTATATGTTTGTAAATAGATGGCAAATTAAGGATATTTTTTATGTATGGACGTTCTTTAACTGCTGTGGTTCTCAGCGTTCCATTCTATACTTGGTGTGAAAGGTCGCTTAATTTTGCTCAGAGGCCTATTTATTAGACTTAGGTTATTTTACGTGTTATAATTCTACGACACAGGACAAACGGCTCTACTTTCCTTCCGAAGGAAGCCATTCTAAGGGCTTCGGGCGAAAAAGTCCATCGTTCTCCGCCGTGTTTGAACCTGGATATTAGGTCCAATCATTTTAAAGCTGCCATCATGCAATTATCATTGAAATAGGTACAGTTGTCCAGGAGTAAAACAATGACTTTCTTTACCTGTTTCCCTAAACGTTTCTTACAAAACATTATATTTTTATCTACATCATGTTAATCGAGATAAACATTAACAGAAATTATCATATTACTTGATTCCTTCTAAGCAGAAGGATAAAAAGGTGTACACTAGGATAAAGCGACAGTCAAATCTTTTAAAAGCTGGTCGCTTTGTGAGCTATTGAAGTTTGGTTAGCTTTACACGGCAAGCAGAAAAACAAAAGAAAGATAAAACGAAAGGTGATTTTCTGTTTGAGAAAATTTAGTAGTTTAAAACTGAAACCATTAACAAGAAATATCTCGGAAACGGTTAATTTACAACATATGACATCTTTTTTGTATAGTAAGTTTTTGACTATTTTTTTATGAGTTTTCACTTATGCAAAGTTCAGCAAAATTCATCCAGAATGAACAGGTCTTCTAAAGGTACTCCCAGAATATTTAAGATATACACTTTATTTGTGATTTAAATATCTTTAATATACAGAATTTTAATCAAAATCGTTAAAGCCAGTTTTGAGAAAAACAAAATTCAAAACATTTTTCCAAGTAAAGGGTAGTTGGGGGTGGGGAGATTTTCTTGAAAATATTCCTGTCGCAAATACCAAGTTTGATTTTAACTGTCTTTCAGTTTTGAGTTATGCTGTCCACAAGCACACACGTAGCCTTTTTGGGCTCAGGGGAGCGTAAAATTTATACTTTCGGCGAAATCTGGGTACCGAATTTTTTAGTGGAATATAACACCCTCTCTTGCTACTGTGTACATTCTACATACGAGAAAGTAATTATCGATAGTTTAAAGGAGGAAACGTGTGTAAAACTATAGCATATCCACAAGTATAGAAATGTATATTACTACTAATTAAGTTCTATGTCGTATAAGTATTGCATTGATATTGAGACTACGAGCCGAATGCACGCGCCTGTGCCTTGCCAGCCCGTAATCGCCGCATCGATATATTAGCTGCTTGCTTTGAATCGTGTATAATTCACCTGTATGAGTGAACTCGTATGCAACCGCTTTACTCGTACATCAACGCAAGATATTGTCTCACCTGCGTGTGCTTTACTCGTGCTATAATGACCTATACTCTACTCTATTGATCTAGTTTCTGCCACGTGATCGACAGATATAAAAAGGAGTGAACTTGGCCCCCGGTTATGACAGCGAGTTCGGAGCTTACAGTTGCATAAGAGAGAAGTCATTTACGGGAGTCGAAACGACGAGTGAAATAAATGTTATTTGCAAACATCTTTTTCAGCAATAAAGGGTAATTTGTTACAATATTGAGCTAGTTATGCTTTTTGACTTCTTGAATTTGTACCTATATTCAATTCTGAATTTTTTATACATTTTTGAAAACTCAAATGTAAGTGGTGCTAAAAAATAAAGTGATATGGCGTGTTTTTTGAAAACATACTTTATCAATGTAACGGAGAAAATATGAGGCACTTGGTAAAAGCCCAAAAGGTACTGCAGATGAGCAGAGGCATATTTCATCACGCAGTGAAGACTAGATGGACATCTACCATTAACGGCGCTGAAAAAAAGTGAACTTCTACACAGATGATATTCACAAGCATGCTTTTCTTTTTACTTTCTCTACACGTACTCTGCACATAAAGTATAGAGGAGGTATTGTAATACACCCAAAAATTCGATACCGAGATTTCACCGGAAATACATGTTTTGGGTCCCCCTGAATCCAAAAAAAAAAAGCAATTTTGGAAAAAAGGTACTGTGTGTATCTGCGTGGACAGCATAGCTCAAAAACGAAAAGTCCGATTAATATTAAACTTGATATTTAAGTTCAATATCTTGCAAGGATAGGAAACAAAGATTTTCAGGAAATTCCCCCACTCCCAACTACCCTTTATATGGAAATTTTTCCGAAAATGTTGATTTTTTAAAAAATAGCTCTAGCGATTTTGATTAAAATATTGTATATTAATGATTTTACCTGTCAAATAAAATGTGTATCTTGAATTTTCTGCGAATAACCTCTGAAGACTACTATATTCTGGATAAATTTTTCGGAACTTTGCATAAACCGTAAAAGATAGACAAAAAGCTATTAACAGAAAATGTAGAGCTTCTTAACACACACATATTTATGTTATACACATTTTTTGTGGAGCGGATCGTTTTTGAGATATTCTCTGTTTATGGTTTCAGCTTTGAAAAACTTACATTTTTCTCATACCGGAATTTGACTACTCCTGTCCATAGAAACAAAGGAACTTCAATCACATAGCAACTTTTTGACCAATACTTTAGTCTATGCTATTCCTTTATTTCCCTTCTACTTGCATGGAAGCAAGTAATAAGACTATTTCTGCTAATTTTTTTCTCGTTTAGCATGAAGTAAAATGAAGCATAAGTTTTTTAACAATAATTTGTTGCATATATGTAGAGAAATTCTTGAGAATGGAACGCATCATATTTTTTTTTATTTTTTTGTTTACTACGTACACGTTCTATGTACATAGTGTATAGGGAAGGTATTGTATTGCCCTAAAATTTCATACCGGAGTTTCATAGGAAACACACATTTTGAGACACCCTGAATTAAAAAAAAAACAGATGCGTTCTATTCACATTACTTTCTCTACATCTCTGCAACAAATTATTGTTAAAAAGCTTATTCTTCTATTTACTTCATGCTAGTCAAGAAAAAATTAACAGAAATAGTCTTATTACTTGCTTCCTTGTAAGTAGAAGCGAAATAACGGAGTACCATAGATTAAAATGGTAGGCAAAAGCTGTTTGCCATGTGACTGAAATTTCTTTGTTTGTATGGACAGGAGTTGACAAATTTCTATATGAGAAAAGTATGTCTTTTAAAGGTAAAAACTAAAAACAAGGAATATCACAAAAACGACCAACTCCACGAAAAAAAAGTATATAACATAAATTGTGTGTTTTAACGTCCTCTACAGTTTGTGTGTTTTAAGTTTTTGTCCATCTCTTACCGTTTAGCAGTTATGCAGAATTCCGTAAAATGCATCCAGAGTAGTCTTCAGAGGCTATTCCCAGAAAGTTCAAGATATACATTGTATTTTTTAGGTAAATATCTTTAATATACGGTATTTTAATCAAAATCGTTAGAGCCATTTTTAAGAAAATCAAAATTTTCGAAAAAAGTTCCATATAATGGGTAGTTTGTGGTGGGGGGATTTTTCTGAAAAGCTTCGTGTCGCATCCAGTCCAGTGTGATTGGCAGGCTGAGGGCAGCCCGAGGTGTGTTAGACGTGTCCCTGTTCTCAGAGAGAACTTAACCACGTTCTGACGGGATTGTGGTTTTGTAGGATGGCGGGTGTGTTTTGGGGTGTCGCATCCCTGGAAGATAGTAAACTTATATACCAAGTTTGGTATTTTACCGACTTTTCGTTTTTGAATTATCGTGTTCACAGACACACGGACGTACGGACCCACACACGGATCTTTTTCTGAAAATTCTTCTTTTGGTTACAGGGGACCCTAAAACATATATTTCCAGTGAAATCTCGGTATCGAATTTTTGAGTGGAGTGCAATACCTTCTCTATATACTATGTACATAGTGCGTATAGAGAAAGTAAAAAAGCATTTTTAGAAAAATGGCCGTGTGTGTGCTAAATTTTTCTCGTGCGGAAGCTTGTCAACAAAGAAACGGATTTCAATCCCATAGTAGCCACATTTTCTTCGTGTCGCATCTTTGGAAGATACCAAACTTAGATGCCTTTTATTTTTGAGCTCTGCTGTCCCCACACACACACGCACACACGAATATTTTTCTATCTTTTTTTTTTTTTTATTGACTCTGATAAATAACTTAGAGTTCGTGTTTGGCCAATTACTTTTTGAAAAACTTGAAAAAAACTCTAAAAAAGCAATAATAAATTAAATTGCTTTTCAATATTTTATGGAACGTTAAGATAAAATGGATTCTCGATGAGAACAAATGAAAGGCTACTTCTACAGTATAGGTACAAAGCCTTCTTATACACTCTTTTGTTTATGCATTCTATAATAAATTCCTTACTTGAAGTAGCACATGTATTGAGTGTTACGTCATCACCTAATTGTACTGTAAGTATTAATGGCCTCTCAAACTCTTACTGTAAGTGTTTACAGTGTTGGTATGGAAATTAATAACTGAACTGTAAATTTAGCTTACATTATCAAATATGGTTCAGAATGTATGACTTACATATCAAGTATTTCAAAAAACACATGTTTCTGGTGAGTTCTCGCTATCAAACTTTTGGGTGGAATAGAACTTCCTGTATGCACAATGTACATAGTACGTGTAGAGAAAGTAAAAAAAATCTGATGTGTTCCATTCACATGATTTTCTCTACATCTCTGCAACAAATTATTGTTGAAAAGCTTATGCTTCTATTTACTTCATGCTAGTCGAGAAAAAAATAGCAGAAATAGTTTCATACTTTCTTCCGTGCAAGTAGAAGCGAAATAAGGGAGTACCATAGGTTAAAGTGGTAGTCAAAAGATGGTTGCTATGTGACTAAAGTCCCTTTGTTTGTAGGACAGGAGTTGACAAATTCCTGTATAAAAAGTGTATATTTTTCGAAGCTGAAACCAATAACGAGGAATATCTCAAAAAGATCAACTCCACGAAAAAAATGTATATTACATAAATTGTGTGTTTTAACGTGCTCTACATTTTTTATGTGGCAAGTTTTTGTACATAGCTTACGGTTTAGCAATTATGCAAACTTCTGTAAAATCTATTCAGAATAAAGTAGTCTTCAGAGGCTATTCCCAAAAAATTCAAGATGTACATTTTATTATTCAGGTAAATGTGTTTAATACATGTAAATGTCTTTTCGATAAAAGTTTCATGTAAAGGGTAGTTAATGTGGGGAAATTTTCTTGAACATTTTCGTGTCGCATCCTTGGAGGATACCAAACCTAAATCCAAGTTTGGATTTTAACGGGCTTTTCATTTTTGAGCTATGCTGCCCACAGTTACACACACACACACACACACACACACACACACACACACACACACACACACAGATAGACGGACACACACACACGGGCATTTTTCTAAAATGCTTTTTTTGGATTCAGGGGAATATCAAAACAGGTATTTTTGGTGAAATCTCGGTATCGAATTTTTGGGTGCATAAAATATCTTCATTATACACTATGTACATAGTACGTGTAGAGAAAGTAAAAACAAGCAGGCCAAACCTGGCAGTGTGAACTTTGTAAATGCTCAGAGATAAATATTTGCTTTGGCCGGAATCGCTGGCTTTTGCGACCTAGGCAAACACAGGTTCGCATATGGAAAGCGATCCGTAAGTGGTGTTCTGGTTTGTCTTTGCTTGTAGACCACCCTCTCGCCCCGCCGAACCTTACGAAAGTTGTCGACAAGTTCCATGTCAGGTTGCTTATTCAAGGACACTTTCCGACATGTGATATCTGAACTCCGCAGTTAAACTTCAATTGACCTACGATACAGCAGACATAAGAACATCGATAGACTGATCGCCTAAGCTTAGTGTCTGTCATTCAAGGTCTTCAAACTGATGAGATGACTTACTTTACATCTTTGTATCAAATTATTGTTAATAAGGTTCGCCTTCATGCTAACCGAGATAAATGTTAGCAAAAATGCTCGTATTACTTAGGTTCTTATAAGTAGGAGGGAAATAAGGGAATACACTAGGCTAAACCGACAGTCAAATGTTTTAAAATGTGGTTGAAATCCGTTTATTTGCGTGGTAAGGGGTTCACAAGTTCCTGTATGAGAAAAGTTTGTTTTTTAAAACTATAATAACAACGAATATCTAGAAAATGGCCATCTTTACGATAAAATGTAAATAGTAAAACTTGTGTGTTCTTTTCTGTATAGTACGCTTTTGTCTATCTCTTACGGTTTAACCGTTAGACAAAATTCTGCAAAACTCGTCCCGAATAAAGAGGTCTTCAGAGGCAGTTCCCAGAAAATCGGAATATAAATTTTATTAATCTTGTAAACATCTTTAATATACGATGTTTTAAAAAGCGTTAACGCAATTTTTGAGTAAATCAAAACTTTCGAAATGTAAAGATTAGTTTTGGAGGAGAGGATTTTCTTCAAAATCTTCGTTTTGGGGGGGTAGTATTTAACGCCCGCTTTAAATACTTATGGCACCGCAGGCGGTGACACTGATGATATATGAATGATGATGGAGCACCGGTGGAATGAGATGGCGGGAGAAACCGGAGTACCCGGAGCAAACCCGCCCCAGCGTCGCTTTGTACACCACAAATCTCACATGCGGTCGCTTGGGATCGAACCCAGGCCGTTTAAGTCAGAGGCGATTGGTTTAACCACTCGGCCACGTCGCGGCCGCTTAATTCTTCGTGTCGCATCCCTGTATATACCAAGTTTGGTATTTTACAGATTTTTCGTTTTTTTAGTTATCGTGTTCACGGACACACACGTACCTTTTTCTAAAAAAAAATATAAAGGGGGCTCTAGAACGTCTATTTCTGCTGAAATCTCGGTATAGAACTTTTGGGTGGAATGCAATTTCATCTCAATACGCTATGTAGATAGTACGTACAGAGAAAGTCAAAAACGATTAAAATACAGTGATAACGATTTCCGATTGGTTGGAATTTCACGCGCCAATGTACTGGATTGGCCACTTCCTACGATCACGTGCCATCAAGGAAATGGTGATACTCGTTTGATCACATTTCTGTGATAGAGCAATCTAGGCCTAACAGCCACATCTCTGCAACTAATTGTTAAATTGTTAAATGTATTATATGTATTGTTATGTATTGTTATATGTATTTCATACTAACCGAGAATACATTAGCAGAATTAATCTTATTACTTGCTTCCTTGTAAGTAGAAGCGAAATAAGGGAGTACCGTAGTTTAAAGTGATCAAAAGCTGGTTGCTATATGACTGAAGTTCCTTTGTTTGTATGGACACGAGTTCACAAATTCCTGTATGAAAAAAGTGTAATTTTTAAAGGTGAACCAAAATCAAGGAACACCTAAAAATCGACCAACTCCACGAAGAAAATGCATATAACATAAATTGTGTGTTTTAACGTGCTTTACATTTTTCGTATGGTAAGTTTTTGTCCATCTCATACGGTTTAGCAGTTATGCAAAGTTCCGTAAAATTCATCCTGAATAAAGTAGTCTTCTGAGGCTATTCGCAGAACATTCAGGATATACATTTTATTTGTCAGCTAAATATCTTTAACATACGATATTTTAATCAAAATCGTTATAGCCATAGTTATAGTTCCATGTAAAGGGTAATTTGCGGTGAGGGGATTTTTCTCAAAATCTTCGTGTCGCATCCCGGAAAGATACTGAACTTAAATACCAAGTTTGGTATTTAATGGTCTTTTCGTTTTTGAGGTGTGCTGCCCACACACACGCACGCGGAGAGTTTTCTAAAAATGCTTTATTTTTTATTTTTTTTTTATTCAGAGGGGCACAAATCATGTATTTCCGGCGAAATCTCGGTATCAAATTTTAGGGTGCATTACAATAACTTCTCTATACACATCGTCCTCCGTGGTGTATGGTTACCATGCTGACTTCATACACCCAAGGCGGAGGACGATGGATTTTTTCGGGTGTAAAAATCCTTAGCATGGCTTCCTTCGGAAGGGAAGTAAAGCCTTATACACTATGTACATAGTATGTATAGAGAAAGTAAAAACAGTTGCACGTGGGTGTGTTAAAAACGATTGAAATGCAGAGTACGAATTTTACTGGATTGGCCACTTCCTACGATCGCGTGCCATCAAGGAAATAGTGATACCGTTTGATCACATATCTGTGATAGAGTAATCTAGGCCTAACAGCCACACCACGTGACATATAGCCTAAGTGAGAGAGGTAATCAGCTGTGAGTCACATGGCAACGCGAAAGACAAAGCTTCCGATAACGGCCTATTGTAGTGCAACCAACTGTTGCCGTCGAGTCCATCAGGCAAAGGCTTATAATACGCGTGGAAACTCAACAGCACCTTCAGGGGTCTCCAAAACCACACAAACTCGCATTAAACCCTTGTTTAGGCTAATTAAAAAGGTATATCGTTAGGCACTTAAAGCCTTTAAGGCTCCTCCATTATTACTTTCTCTACACGTACTATGTACATAGTGTATAGAGAAAGTATTGTGTTCCTCCCAAAAATTCAGGAAAAAGGGTGGTGTATGTGTGCGTTTGTGTGTCTGTGGACAGCATAGCTCAAAACCGTTAAATAACAAGCTTGATATTTAACGGTTTGTGTCTTTCAAGGATGCGACACAACAATTTCCAAACTACCCTTTACATGGAAAAAAATTCAAAAATTTTGATATTCTCAAATATGGCTCTAACGAATTTGATTAAATATCTTATATTTAAGATATACATTTTGTTTGGCATTTAAATACTTGAATTTTTTGGGAATAGCCCCTAAAGAACTCTTTATTCTGGATAATTTTTATTGAACTTAGTATAATTGGTAAAACGCAAGATATAGACAAAAACTTAAAAAAAAAATGTAAATCACGATAAAACACACCTTTTATGTCGTGGACATTTTTTTCGTAGAGTTGATCGGTTTAGAGATATTCCTTTTTATTGGTTTCAGCTTTGAAAAAATTACATTTTTCTCATATAGGAATTTGTCAACTCCTGTCCATTCAAACAAAGGAACTTCAGTCACATAGCAACCAGCTTTTGATTATCACTTTAGCCTATGGTACACCATTATTTCGCTTCTACTTACAAGTAAGCAAGTAATAAGGCTATTTCTGCTATTTTTTCTTAAGTAGCATGAAGTAAATAGAAGAATAGGCTTTTAACAATAATTTTGTGTATAGATGTAGAGAAAGTCACGTGAATGGAACACCTCAGATTTTTTCTATCTCCTTCGTGATAATCGAGATAAACATTTGCAGAAATTGCCGTTATTACTTGATTCCTTGTAAGTAGAAGCGTTAAAATCTAACGTATTCCATTCTTATGAAGTCCTCTAGCTGTTCGGTAAACTTAATCTTTTATTCAAAAGATAATTCTGTTATCTAATCAAGACAATCAAGATAAACATAAGCAGAATTAGTTTTATTGCTAGCTTCCTTGTATCATAAACATAAGTGAATACACAGGCTAAAGCGTAGTGTAGTGCCGGCCGTTATGTGATACAGTTAAAATTCCATTCTGTTGCCAAAGTAAACAAACAAGAAACAAGAGTAAATATGTCTTCCGTTTTGAGAACATTTAGGTGGCTAAAATTGAAACCAATAATCCGGAATATCTCGAAAACGGTTTGCTTCAAAAAAAAGTCTTATATAAATTGAGTGTTTTACTGAAATTTACACTTTTATGTAGTATTGTTTTTAGCTATCTCTTGTGGTTTGTAAGTTATACAAAGATTATCCAGAATGAAAAGATTTTCAGAGGTTATTCCCAGAACATTGAAGATATACATTTCGTTTGTCATAAAATATCTTAAAACATAAGGAATTTTAATTAAAATTGTTAAGGCCAGTTTTGAGAAAATAATTTTTTTTAATAATGTTCCATGTAAAGGGTATTTGGGATGGGAGGTTTTTCTGAAATGCTGTTTTCGGACTCGCTATTTCCGGTGAGATTTCGGTATCGAATTTTTGGGTGGAATACAATACCTTCTCTATCCACAATGTGTATTGTACATGCGGTTAGAGTAAAAAGCTAATTTCTCTCCAAAAATTATTTATATCGCATGACTAACACCATAAAAATTATTAGTTCAAAAATAGTAACTTCTGGCGATTTAAGCTGAAACTTAGTGCCGCGCATTGTTAAGAACTATATAGCAGCATTCCACAGGTGTTACGTGGTGAAAGTAAAACAATAAACACAAAGGCATAGAGGAGATTAATGACACGCCCGTGCTACGAATGGAACAAGAAAACAAAAACGCACGTTGAAGCGCGAAGTAAAACTGGCGTGAACCCAGAGAGGATTAAAATATCCAAAAAATCTGATGTGTTCCATTCGCTTGACTTTCTCTAGCTGTTCTGCAAACAACTATTCTTACAAAAGTCATAGCCGGGATTTGAACCACGGACCTACCGGTCTCTAGCCGGTTGCTACCATGGTAACATGCCGGCATAGCATTGAATGTCTCAACTGACTCGCATGTTTCAAACTTTTTTCAGTCTGTCTCTACCTATTCAACTCCTGTCCTACACACGGTTTCTGTGAGAAAACAATTAAAATTATCACAATTGGCTATAATAGTTGGCTATTCTACTTACAGCATTGTAAGTCGCCATTGGGGTTGTCATCTCAAAATAATTTGAGAACACCTTGTGGTTTACAGGGAAACATGCGAATCAGTTGAGAAATTCAATGCTATGCCGGCATGTTGCATTGGTAGCTCAGTGGTAGAGCAACCGGCTAAGAGATCGTCAAATCCAAACAAAGGAACTGCAGTCACTTAGCAACCAGCTTTTGACTATCGCGTTAACCTATGCTACTCCCTTATTTCCCTACTACTTACAGGGAAGCAAGTAATAAGGCTATTTCTGCTATTTTTTTTGTCGACTAGCATGAAGTAAATAGAAGTATAAGCTTTTTAAAACTAATTTGTTGCAGAGAGCTAGAGAAAGTCATGTGAATGGAACACATCAGCTTTTTTGATCATTTTCTGACATCCAATATTTTAATGTAGCTAATGTTACAGGAGAATGTCTACGAATAAAGTTCTGACTTCGAACCAGTCTGTTATCTCTGAAGAACGTGGGGGTGTCGGTTGATTTTCTTTTCTTACAAAGTAGTAGCTGCTCCTTTGCAAGCCTGTCTAGGCAGTTGCGGTGAAAGAAAGCCTCAGCAATGGACATAGCATGACGCCACTGAAACATTCGTGGGATTCAAACACCCATCTAATGGAATGCACTACACAGCATGTTATGAGATTTGCTTAAATAAGTCCACAGAAAACCAAGAAATTGCACTCGTAGCATCGAAAAAAGTTGCTTTGTATTTAGTAACCGTCGTGTCTTACTAGATGGCGGTTAAAGTTTTAGTTACATCCCTCAAATGGTTTCGTTGCATTAGACGATTGAATTAACAATCTTTTGCTTATTTAGAAGAAGAAGAAAAAACGAGTTTCCTGTGGCGATTAAACACCAAAACAGATAAAGCCAAGTGGCTAAAGTTCATGACACATCTGCTCCTGCGTTTGCAACAATTTACAATTGGATAAATTAATTTAAATATGGTTTTGAGTGATCGACGAATCAAAGTTCGCGAAATAGTATAGGACAAGTCACAGCGTTCTCAATTTTCCATCAATAATTAGGTCCGATAAAGTCTTTCCTCTCAATGAAGAATAAACACCATCGTTTGATCAATTCGGAAGCTGCTTTGGCAATTTTCCCTGGCAATCATGACGAATTTCTGCGTCGATTCATAGCTGCGGATGAAACATGGATACACTACTGCATTACAGAGTCAAAAGTACAGTCAAAACAGTGTGTTTTTAAAGGCTCCGCAAAAAGCAAAAGTGGTGAAATCTGCAGACGAGAAGATTTTTTTTTGGGGGGGGGGGGATACACGCGGAATCATTTACATTGATTACTTGCGGAAAGGAGGAACGATAAATGGAGAGTATTATGCATCGTTGTAGTACCGGTTGAACGGAAGAAATCAAGAAACAGCGCCCTCGTGTGGCAAAGAAAATGATTCTCTTCTATCAAGACAATACAAGGGTGCACGCCATCGAAGTTTCGATGGCAAAAATTGTAGAATTAAGGTTCGAATTACTATGACGTCCACCGTATTCACTAGATTGCATCCTCATTGATTTTTTATTATTATTATTATTATTATTATTATTATTATTATTTCTAAACTTGAAAAATCTGATATGTATCATTCACATGACTTTCCCTATATCACTGCAACAAATTATTCTATTTACTTCTAAGGAAGCAAAAATTAACATAAATAGTCTTATTACTTGCTTCCTTGTTAGTAGAAGCGAAATAAGAGGGTACCATAGGTTAAAGGAATAGTCAAAAGCTGGTTGCTCTGCGACTGAAGTTCCTTTGTTTGTATGGACACGAGTTCACAAAGTCCTGTATGAGAAAAGTATAAGTCTTTATAGCTGAAACCAAAAACAAGGAATATCTCAAAAACAATCAACTCCATAAATTGTGTGTTTTAAGGTGCTCTACATTTGTATGTGGTAAGTTTTTGTCCATCTCTTACGGTTTAGCAGTTATGCAAAATTTCGTAAAATTGACCCAGAATAAAGTAGTCTTCAGAGGCTATTCCCAGAAAATTCAAAATATACATTTTATTTGTCAGGTAAACATCTTTAATATACGATATTTTAATCAAAATCGTTAGTCATTTTTTAGAAAATCAAAATATTCGAAAGAAGATCCATGTAAAGGGTAGTTGGGGGTGGGGGGATTTTTCTCAAAATCTTCATGTCGCATCCCTGGAAGATACTAAACTTAAACCAAGTTGGGTATTTTACCGACTTTTCGTTTTTGAGTTATCGTGTTCATAGGCACACGGAGACACACACGGACCTTTTTCTGAAAATACTTTTTTTGGATACAGTGGACCCTAAAACATATATTTCCGGTGAAATCTCGGTATCGAATTTGTTTCTCTACACACTGTGTACATAGTACGTGTAGAGAAAGTAAAAATTGGCTCGGAAGAAAACGATTCGCGTCTAACGAAGATGTCATCTCCCAAACAAATGCTTATTTTGAGTATCTTCCAAAATCCTACATTTTGGGAAGCTTAAAATAGCTGGAGAAGATGTATCATGCTAAAAGGAGACTGAAAAAAAAATCTGACACAAATAATTTATTTTTCTATCTTTTTCTTAGAGCTTATAGACGCTCATAGTATATGCATACATAAATGTTTCTGAATTGTGTGGGGTTTTTATTCCTCTTGCAGAAGAATGGATTCGTGGTTGTAACTTTCCTGATTTACGAGATGATTATTAGACAGAGTAAAACCTTTTGAGACCAATTGCTACGGAGTATGTTGTATGTTACTGTCTCTAGCCCCATATGTATAATGTACATAGTGCGTAGAGAAGGTATTGCATTCTGCCCAAAATTTCGATACCGAGATTTCACCGGAAATAAATGTTTTGGCACCCCATGAATCCAAAAAGAACCTTTTTCAAAAAATGTCCATGTGTGTGTATGTATCCATGTTTATCTATGTCTATCTCTGTGTGTCTGTGGACAGCATAGCTCCAAAACGAAAATTTTTTAAAATCTAAATTGGTATTTAAGTTTGGTGTCTACCAAGGATGTGTTACGAAGATTTTCAAGAAAATATCCTCACCATAAACTACCCTTTACATGAAAACATTTTCGAAAGTTTTGTTTTTCTGAAAAATGGCTCTAACAATTTTGATTAAAATACCACATATTAAAGCCACTTCCATCATAAATAAAATGTATATCTTGAATTTTCTGGGAATAGCTTCTGAAAACCTGTTTAGTCTGGATGTCTTTTGCTGAATTCTCTTTTACTAGTAAACCGTAACATATAGACCAAAACTTACCTGACAAAAAATATAGAGCACTTTAAAATACACAATTTATGTTATATGCATTTTACCCTGGAGTTGACAGTTTTTAAGATATTCCTTGTTATTGGTTTCAGTTTTAAAATACTTAATACTTTTCTCATACGGAAGCTCGTGAACACTTGACCACGCAAAGAATCTGATATCAATCCCATAGCAACCACATTTTAAAACATGTGACTGTCGGTTTAGCCTAGTGTATTTCCTTATTTCCCTTTTTACTTTCTCTATACGCGCTATGTACATAGTGTATAGAGAAGGTATTGCACTCCACCCACAAATTCGAAACCGAGGTTTCACCAGAAGTATATGTTTTAGGGTCCCCTTAATCTAAAAATAGCATTTTCGGAAACAGGTGTGTGTGTGTGTGTGTCTGTGAACACGATAACTCAAAAACGAAAAGTCGGTAAAATACCAAACTTGGTATTTAAGTTTAGCATCTTCCAGGAATGCGACACGAAGATTTTGAGAAAAATCCCCCCTCCCCAACTACCCTTTACATGGACCTTTTTTCAAAAATTTTGATTTTCTCAAAAATGGCTCTTAACGATTTTGAAAAAAATTCGTATATTAAAGATATTTACTAAAAAAAAATAAAATGTATATCTTCAATTTCCTGGGAACAGCCTCTGAAGAGTACTTGATTCTAGATGAATTTTAATGGAATTTTGAATAACTGCTAAACCGTAAAAGATGGACAAAAACTTACTACACGAAAAATGTAGAGCACGTTAAAACACACAATTTATGTTATATATATTTTTTCGTGGAGTTGACCGTTTTTATGAAATTCCTTGTTATTGGTTTCAGTTTTAAAATACTTAATACTTTTCTCATACGGGAACTTGTCAACACTTGAACACGCAAAGAATCGGATCTTGATTCCGTAGCAACCACATTTTAAAACATGTAACTGTCGGTTTAGCCTAGTGTATTACCTTATTTTCCTTTTTCTTATAATGAACTAAGTAATATGACTGTTTCTGCTAGTGTTTATCTCGATTAGCATGAAGCAGATAGAAGAATAAGCTTATTAACAATAATTTCTTACAGAGAGGTAGAGAAAGTCATGTGAATGGAGCACATTAGGTTTTATTTTTCTTGAAGCGTGTTGATCAAAAGGTTCTGCGAGGCAGCACGGTCTTTTGATGTTAGGTCAGATCATAAGGATCCTATTTTCCAAACTTCCTGTCCTCGCGGATGCATGAGAATTACTTCATGTTGGAGCGAATCGCTTACTCAAGCTTGAACTCGTTAGATTTCATTTGTGCTTCTTAGTACTTGCTATAACTTGGAGGATTCGACCAAGCGGAAGTTCTTTTAACAACCATCAATATTATAGCTTGAAGAAGGCTATGGAAAGAAGCGAGTAAACATGTATTTTAATTTCTCTACACGTACTATGTGCAAGTGTATAGAGAAGCTATATTCAATACCGAGATTTCACCGGAAATATACGTTTTACTCTCCCCTGTGTCCACAATAACTCAAAAACGAAAAGTCTGTAAAATACAAAACTTGGTATTTAAGTTTAATGCGACACGAAGATTTTGAGAAAAATCCCCCCATCCCAAACTACTCTTTACATGGAAAAAAATCGAAAATTTTAATTTTCTCAAAAATGGCTGTAAGGGTTTTTATTAAAATATCGTATACTAAAAGTATATCTTCAATTTTCTGGGAATGGTCTCTAAAGACCTTTGTATTCTGAATGAATTTTGCATAACTGGTAAACCGTAAGACATAGACAGAACCTTATTACACTAAAATGTAGATTACATTAAAGCACACAATTTGTCGTAAACGTTTTTTTTTTTTCGTGCAATTGACCATTTCTGAGATATTCCTTGTTATTGTTTTCAGATTTGAAATACTTAAACTTTTCTCACACACCCGGCTCTGCATAGAAGCGGACTTGACATGGCAACCAGCTTTTAAGAAATTTGGCATTTGTTTTAGCCTAGGGTATTCCCTTATTTTCCTTCTGCTTACAAGGAAGCAAGAAATTAAGAAAATATCTACTATATTTATCTCGATTATCATAAAATAGATAGAAGAATATGCTTTTTAACAATAATTTGTTACAGCGATGTAGAGAAAGTCATGTGAATGGGACACATCTGATTTATGTTCTGCTGTGGAAACAAAACCTTCGTTTATTTATAGTTATACTCATTGTTATAAATACGAACTGTTCTGGAAACAAGTTATTACCTTGGTTAAAATAGCTATAAAACTAATTAAGCGACTATTTTAACTTTTTCTACCACCTACATAGCAGGTACATTTCACCCACAAATTAGATAATGAGATTTCACCAGAAATATATTTTTTGAGGACCGCTGAGTAAAAAATATGTTCCATTCACATGACTTTCTCTATATCGCTGAACAAATTATTGTTAAAATATTTATCTATCTACTTTATGATAATCGAGATAAATATTAGCTTCATTTAAGTAGAAAGAAAATAAGGGAATTCAAGAGATTAAAACAATAGTCAAATGCTTTAAAAGCCGGTTGCCATGTGGTTCAAATTCATTTGTATGCACGGTTTACAACTTTCCGTGTGAAAAAATCTGATCTGTTCCATTCATATGACTTTTTTTACACCTCTGCAACAAATTATCGTTACCAAATTTATTTTTTTATCTACTTCTCGCTCATCGAGAAAACAATTTGGAAAAATGGTCTTACTACTTATTTCCTTGTAAGTAGGAGGGAGATGAAGTATCATGGGCTAAAGGGTTTCTGAGTGTTGTGGCATTATTTCATTTTCATCATAAATTAGTTTGATTAAAACACGGTATATTATAAATTTTATATGATAAATCATAGAAGGACTTTCCTGAATAAATTGTTTTATTATCTTATCAATTAAAAAAATTGCCCCATTAATATTAATTTCCTATATAGTAATTAATAATCACTTTATTCAAATTATAATTATTCTCTCTGCATTCACTGGGGCAATTGGAGGATTGAACCAAATTTCCATCCGTAAAATGTTATCCTTTTCATCAATTAATCATATAAAAGTGGCTCCGATAGTTTCTGTATTTGTAATTATTAATGTTGTATATATTATTCGTATATAATAAAAAAGAGTGATTAAAGATGATATAATAAGGATGGTAGATGTGAAGATTATAAGGTTTTGAGCTACGTGTATTTGGAATTTTGTGGGAATAGCGTCTGAAGACCTCTTCATTCTGATGAATTTTTTATAAATGGCAAACCGTAAGAGATAGACAAAAACTTACTACACAAAAAATTACATCTCATTTAAACGAAATTTTTGTCGAATACATTTTTGTTGTAGAGTTAACCGTTACCGAGATATTCCACGTTATTGGTTTCATTTTTAACCTACTTAAACTTTTCTCAAACAGGAAGGCATCTTTCTTTTCGACTCTTTTGTTTATTCCTAAAGCAAAGAGAACCAAATTTGAATTATTTCATTTACCGACCGTTTTCTAAAAGATTTGTTTATCGCTTTAGCCTAGTGCATTCCTTTATTTCCCTTCTTACAAATAAGCAGGCAATAAGGACAATTCTGTAGTTTATCTCGATTAGCATGATGTATAAAAGAATAAGCTTTTCTAAGAAACGTTTATATGCGGAACAGCCAGAGAAAATATGTGAACAGAATACATCATATGTATAACGTTTGAACTATCTCTATTCTACTTGTATGTATAACGAAAAGTGTAATTTGGCTATTTCTACAAAAGTTTATATCGATTAAAATGAAGTAGAGAAAAATTAACTTTGTTAAGAGCTGCTTATATTCCCATCTATAAAAAATAGAGGGTTGAGAAAGCCATTTGAACGTAATTGGGCAGTTTATGTTCTCTTCTGTTAACGAAATGTGTAATTTGGCTATTTCTACAAAAGTTTATCTCGATTAAAATGAAGTAAACAAAAATTAGCTTCTATTCCCACCTATAATGAATAGAGGGTTGAGAAAGCCATGCGAACGTAAGCTACCAGATTATGTTCTCTTCTGGTATTACTGTCTTTATCTGAATATATAACCCTATGCATAATTTTCGCGTAGGTACAATGCTGAGAGTTGGTTGTCTTCATTTGCATTCATCTATTCTTCAGCGACATAGCCTTCTAAGTTTGTGCGAGGTTCTAGGCGGCAGGATTAGAGGCAAAAGAAAGCAGTTCACATATCATCTGTTTTTCCTTGGCAGCACTAATGTCTTCACTATGTGCAGATTCCAACATTAAACCTGGCCATAATTTATGCCAACCATTCTTCAGAGTGGAAGATATACAGACCGCCGAGCAGTAAATCATTTCTGTCGTGTGTGAAGTGCCAGGAGCAACAGGCTAATGGTAAAGTGGGGTCTTTACTTAGAATTGAGAAAATGCAATATGCAACTCATGAGGGGTGAATTTATTAGGTTAGGGGTCAGCATTGGCCGGGCCAAGCTCTCGCGTTTAGGCCTAGCCCAGACCTTTTTCGGGTCTGAAAAATAAAGACGAAGAAAAATTAGTTTATTGTATCCATCACAATATTTTACTTGACATTAAAATATCTTGAAAGGTATGTTGTTTTAATAAAAATAAGAAAAACTTCTAAAATTAAAAGGAAAACATGCATGCATACGCGCGCGCACACGCACACGCACACGCACACGCACACGCACACCAAAAAGGAATACAATATATCCCGCAACCACTTTGAGGAAGCCAAGGAAGATTTCAGGTGTTAAACAGAGACAGCGAGGAAGGTTAAAGCCTTTGTGTTTTGTATCTTCTAGTATAATGTCATTGCCACCAACCGTATGGAATGAAATTATCTTGGAGACTTGCTTTATAACATCAAAGAAACTTTAGTGATAAGCTTAGGCTTCTTAGTACGACCTTGCTTCCAACCGCTGAAATTAAATTTAAGCTTTGAAGGATAATTATATTAAAGGTTTTAGAGCAGGCTTGTGCAAAGGTAGCTCTTGCGAGCTTCTGAGTCAGACGCGTTTGCCCCCACTCCGTAATGTCGGTGAGTTACAAATACTGTCATATATACGTACAGTGTTCAGGTAAATGTTGCACATTACATTTTTACTTTCTCTAAGAATTCTATCTACATATATAGAAGGTAGAGAAGGTATTGCGCGCGCGCTTTTGTGTGCATTTCCGGAAGGGAATCCATACTGCAGCCATTGGCTTATTGTTTGTAAGACCCCAGGGGAATAGGATGAGATGAGAGTAATTACAACGGCCGTCAAAACGGGACGGTCGTGGAGAGTTCCTTATATATTCCAAACAGTTCATCTCTGCGCGAAAAGAAGCGCTCGCGTCTCAAGTCTGACCGAACTTCCTGGTTTTACAGACGACTTCTAACGCCATCCCGCCTCCTAGAGCTGTATTTCCAGAGTTCATTCACTACCACGGAAAGACGCGACGTCCTTAGTGACACAACCTGAAAGAGACCAGTGGGATAAAATGGAGATGAAGTTAAGTGACACGAAGAAACCTCCCCAGCATTTGCATTGCGACCCGAGGAAACCACCGCAAAAACATATGGGTCAGAGAGTTCGGTCGCAGAAAATATCCCACGACCTCTCGAATACCAGTCTCAGACGCCAGAGCCATAAAAATAGTATTTAAGTTCAGTATCTTCCAATGGTGTGACACAAAGATTTTCAAGAAAATCCTCATCCCCAACTATTTTTACATGGAGCATTTTTCTAAAATGTTTATTTTCTCAAAAATGCCTCTAAAGATACAGGAATTAGTCAACTTGTGTCCATACAAACAAAAGAACTTCAGTCACAAAGCAACCAGCTTTTGACTATCACTTTAACCTATGGTACTCCCTTATTTCGCTTCTGCTTACAAGGAAGCAAGTAATAAGACTATTTGTGCTATTTTTTTTTCTCGATTAGTTTGAAGTAAATAGAAGCATAAGCTTTTTAACAGTAATTTGTTGCAGAGATGTAGAGAAAGTCATGTGAATGGAACACATAAGATTTTTAAATATCTTTTCTGCACACTTGTGTACATAGTACGTGTAGAGAAAGTTATAGAGTAAGGTGGTGGTGTAACTGTATATAAAGTTTTGTGTTGACGTTTCTCGTTATTTAGTTACCCAACTTTTAGGATGCCCTCGTTTAATTCCATTTAGATATTTATTGTGATTGATTTCTGCTGTATAAGTAAAGGACATGCAGTAGTAGGACCAGGAAAGATTGCCATTAAAGATAGAACTCTACCGATCAATCACTATGTAAATAATAGTTAAAGAAATCGAAACAGCCTTCACTAGATCGCTTCTACTTCTATGTAGGAGTATACTTGGAAATATCGTTGGTTTATTAATTTGTCATGGATTTCTTTAAAAAGCACCTGCGCACTGTCAGTATCATCCATGGAGATATCAGTTGCAGGCTCTGTGGCCAGCGTGTCGCCCTAACGGTTACCCTTCATATACCTTCAAGGTCGCGGGTTCAAACCCGGCGGAGGACAGTGGATTTTTTCGGGCGTAAATATCCTTAAAACTCCTGCGTAACAGCTCACAATGGGCCAAGGCCTGCCGCCCGGCTGCTGCGTCCCCAATCCCGCCACACAACAGCCGTCATGGATGGGGTGCAGACTTGGAAGGTGAGACGTGGTCAACGTTTGGAATTCCTCCCGGCCAGTTAACCTGGAGCCACTACTTCTCCATCAAGTACCACCTCAATTGCCCCCCCCCCCCCGGGGACTTCACCTTAGCAAGCAGCCGCGCTATCATCGCGTTAAGGAGACGTTCGTAAAAATCCTTAGCATGGCTTTATTCGGAAGGGAAATGATGTCGTTGGTTCCGTGTTGAATATCAAACCTGATAAAAGAGGCCTCTGAGCAAAATGAAGCGGTCTCTCACGCCCAGTATAGAATGGGACGCCGAGAACCACAGTAGTTAAAAGCGTCAATAAATGAAACTTCATCTCCATTTCGGGTAGCGTAAAGAAACCACCAATCATTTGCTACTGGATTGCGAGGCCCTAGGGAGAAGAAGATATTGGGACCTTAAAATTGGATACACAAAAAGATGCTACTTATGGAAAAGGAACCCTGGAGCTGACAAGCTAAACAGCTCGAATTCCAATGGTACGATAATGGGATTGAACAAACTATCTTTAGGTTGAAGTTCGAGTCCCTAGTTATGCGAGGGGCGTTCAAAATGTCCTTAGAAAAAGATAGCAAAACCACTTATTGCTTTCTCTATAAGAACTATGTACATAGTGTATAGAGAAAATATTGCACTCTACCAAAAAATTCGATACCGAGATTTCACCGGAAATATATGTTTTAGGGTCCCCTTTATTTAAAAAAAAAAATCAGAAAAAGGTCCGTGAGTCCGAGTGTCCGTAAACACGAAAACTCAAAAACGAAAAGTCGGTAAAGTACCAAACTTGGTATTTAAGTTTAGAATCTTCCAGCGATGCGACACGAAGATTTTGAGAAAAATCCCCCCATCCCAAACTACCCTTTACATGGAACTTTTTTAGAAAAATTTTATTTTCTAAAAAATGGCTCGAACGATTTTGATTAAAATATCGTATATTAAAGATATTTACCCGGCAAATAAAATGTATATTTTGAATTTTCTGGAAATAGCCTCTGAATACTACTTTTTCCTGAGTGAATTTTCCGGAATTTTGTATGACTGCTAAACCATAAGAGATAGACAAAAAATTACCATACAAAAACTGTAGAGCACATTAAAATACACAATTTATGTTCTATACATTTTTTTCTTGGAGTTGGTCTTTTTTGAGATATTTCTTGTTTTTGTTTTCAAGGTCGAAAATCTTAACTTTTCTCATACAGGAATTTATCAACTCGTATCCATAAAACAAAGGAACTTCAGTCACATAGTAACCAGCTTTTGACTATCGCTTTAACCTATGCTACTCCGTTATTTCCTTTCTACTTACAAGGAAGAAGGTAATAAGACTATTTCTGCTAGTTTTTCTAGATTAGCATGAAGTAAATAGAAGCATAAGCTTTTTAAGAATAATTTGTTGCAGGGATATAGAGAAAGTCATGTGAATGGTACACATCAGATTTTGTTTTAATTACAATATAATCTACTTTTAGCTCGATACACTTTTCCCAGTTCTTCTCAAAAATCACTGAGGCTCACTGGTGAATACGATGGATATTGTAGCAATTTGAACCTTAATTCTACTATTTTGGCCATCGAAACTGCGCCGGTGTCACCCTTGCATTATCTTGATGGAAGAGAATCTATTTC
Organism: Hymenopus coronatus; assembly: GCA_030762935.1. NCBI lineage: Eukaryota > Metazoa > Arthropoda > Insecta > Mantodea > Hymenopodidae > Hymenopus > Hymenopus coronatus. The sequence continues at coordinate 157,250,577 of CM060896.1, read as the reverse complement.
TTTGCCAGATGAGGGCATTCAACCGGAGAAATAACAATGCATAATACTCTCCATTTATCATTCTTCAAGTAATCAATGTAAATGATTCCGCGTGCATCCCAAAAATCCGAGCCCATTACCTTGTCTGCAGATTTACCATATTTGCCTTCTTCGGAACCGCTTCGCCTTTAAAAACTCACTGTTTCAAATTTTGTCTTTGGAATGTAGTAGAGTATCTATGTTTCACCCGCAGCTATGTATCGACGCAGAAACTTATAAGGACTACGGCGGAAAAGTGCACAACTTCTCCATTGAATGCTAACGTGGCACCCATCTTGCCAAGACCTTTGTAAGACCTACTTTTTTGTACAAAATTGAGAACACAGTAGCTTGTGGTGGCCTCTACTATTTCGTGAACTTTGATTCGTTGATCACTCAAAACCATATTCTGGATTTTGTCAGCCACATCGGAGGACGTCCGGAACTATATTCATTATTTGTGGATATACGGCCGCTTTAAATTCGTTTATCCAATTGTGAATTGTTGCAAACTCAGGAGCATATGTGTCATGAACTTCTTCCAACTCGGCTTTTATCTCTATCGACGATAAAGCCTTTAAATAGAAGTGTTTAATCACCGCAGGAAACTCATTTTTCTTCCATAATTCTAATAAATCACATAATTGCTAACTTAATCGCCTATGTCTACGAAGCTACGTGATGGATATGGGTAGCTGAAGCTTTAACTGCTCTCTAGTAAGAAACGAGGGTTACTAAATACAAAATACTTTCGATGCTAAGAGAGTAATTTCTTTGAATTTCTAAGAAGTTATTGACGCTACTAGTGTCCTTCATTATGATTTACGTAAGTAAAATCGTGCGTTACTTTATGGATAGCCCTCGTATAAGTAATTCCATGAAGGTTCTTATTGTTCGAGGGAATATATGGATTTCATTAAGGAAGCTTGGCAACAGCGCGATGGGGATGTCTTAGTAGCTGTGGCAACGTTTCCTTTGCTTAGCAAGACAGCCCTAATGAGTTGTTAGGATGTAATTACTGGCTGTTAATAACAAGTGACGAGCGGGAGTGGGTGTGACAGCAAGTTGCCAGGGATACGTTACCACAAACGATCTTCTTCGCGTGCTTTTGTGGCTGATTTATACAAGGAAGTAATATATTTTGTTCCACTTTGAGCCCATCTCCTGCAACATAAAATCGACAACTATATGCTTGGTACACTTTAAAGTGTATGAATATATTTGCATCACAAGGGAAAAAGGTTTACTTGCACTAGAGAACTGATTTTGGATTCTTTTACTACAAAGCCCGTAATTTGCATAGCTTTTTAAAAAAACAAAACCTTTAAGTCATAGATTTCGGAGAGAAGATTTTGTTTTCTCTACTTCTACACGGTTTGGAATCCATGAAAAAAATCTAATGTGTTCCATTCACATAACTATTTCTACTTCTCTGCAACAAATTATTGTTGAAAAGCTTATGCTTCTATTTACTTCATTCTAATCGAGAAAAAACTAGCACAAATAGTCTTATTACTTGCTTCCTTGTAAATAGGAGCGACATAAGAAAATACCATAGGTTGAAGTGATAGCCAAAAGCTGGTTGCTATGTGATTGAAGTTCCTTTCTTTGTATGAACAGGAGTTTACAAATTCCTGTATGAGAAAAGTATAAGTTTTTCAAAGCTGAAACCAAAAACAAGGAATATCTAAAAAACAATCAACTCCACGAAAAAAATGTATATAACATATATTGTGTGTTTTAGCGTGCTCTACATTTTTGTGTGGCAAGTTTCTGTCCATCTCTTATGGTTTAGCAGTTATACAAAATTCCGTAAAATTCATCCAGAATTAAACAGTCTTATGAGGTTATTCCCAGAAAATTAAAGGTATACATTTTATTTGTCAGGTAAATATCTTTAATATACGATATTTTAGTCAAAATCGTTAGACCAATTTTTAAGAAATCAAAAATTTCAAAAAAGTTCCATGTAAAGGGTAGTTGGGTTGGGGGGATTTTCCTGAAAATATTGGTGTCGCATCCTTGGAAGATACCAAACTTAAATATCAAGTTGGCATTCAACGGTCTTTTCGTTTTTGAGCTATGCTGTCCACACACACACACACACACACACACACACACACACACACACACACAAATGGATCTTTTTTTCTCAAAATGCTTTTTTTGGTTTCAGGGGGACCCAAAACATGTATTTCCGTTGAAATCTCGGTATCGAATTTTTGGGTGGAATGAAATACTTTCTGTATACACTATATACATAGCATGTGTAGAGAAAATAAAAATATAAAAATGTCCGTGTGTATGGGTATGTGTCTAAGAACAACATAACTAAACCAACATCTAATATGTTCCATTCACATGACTTTCTCTATATCTCTGTAAAGCCTATTCTTCTATTCAATTCATGCTAATCGAGATAAAGACCAGCAGAAACGGTGATATTACTTAGTTCGTTATAAGTAGAAGGGAATAAGGAATACACTAGGCTCAATTGACAGTTAAATATTTTAAAATTCAGTTGCTATGGGATTAAAAATGTAGTGTTTTAAAACTGAAATCAATAACAAGGAGTATCTCGAAAACCGCCAACTCCACGAAAAAATTGTATATGACATAAATTGTGTATTTTAACGAGATCTGCATTTTTTATGCAGAACGTTTTTGTCTATCTCTTACGGTTTACAAGTTATGTCAAATTCAATAAAAAGCATTTAGAATACAGAGGTTTTTAGAAAATTCAAGTTATATATTTTATTTATTATGTAAATATCTTAAATATAAAGAGATTTTAATCAAAATCGTTAGAGCCTTTTGTGAGAAAATAAAAATTTTCGACATTCTTCCACGTAAAGGGTAGTTTGGGGTTGGGGAATATTCTTGAAAATTTTCGTATCACAGCCTTGGAAGATACTGAACTTAAATATCATGTTTTCGTTTTTGAGCTATGCTACACACACTCACACACTCACTCACACACACACAAACACACACACACGCGCGCGCGAATCTTTTTCTAAAAATGCTTTTTTTCCGACTCAGGGGACCCCAAAACATTAAATGCGATAAAATCTCGATATCGAATTGTTGGGTGGAATACAATAGCTTTTCCATCCACTGTATATTGTGCATGCGGGCTAGAGAAAGTAAAAAATAAATAAATAAAAAATGTCCGTTTGTATTTGTCCATGATAAACATAATTAAAAAAATATAATCTGATCCATTCAAAGTATTTTTAAACATGTTTTGCAAACATATACCTAAAAAAAGATTATTCTTCTATTCATATCATACTAACCGACATAAACTTTGGGTTAAGCGGTCTTATTTTTTGCTTCTTTACTTGTAAAGGAAATAAGTGAATACACCTGATTTGATTCTTTTTCCATGGCGAGGAGTAAAATAAAAGTGATACGAGAAAGATGAGGACTTCCTCTACTAGAAACGTTTTAATCATATTAAAAGTGAAACCAATAACACGAAATATATCGGAATTCATTAACTCTACAAAACAATTATATACGAAAATTGTTTTTTTTAACCAGATCTACATTTTTTTGTGGAATAACCTTTTGTCCCCTACAGTTTGCCAGTTATACAAAAGTAATTCTGAATGAAGAGGACTTCTGTATTCCCATAAAATTCAAGATATACATTTGGTTTCTCATATCTCTTAATATACGCATTTTAATCGAAATCGTCAGAGTCGTTTTTGAGAAAATAAAAATGTTGGAAAATTGTTCCATGTAAAGGTTAGTTTAGAGTAGTTTTTTACTTTCTCTAGTCCCATATGCACAATGTACATAGTGGATAGGGAAGGTATTGTATTCCACCCAAAATTCGATAACGAGATTTCACCTGAAGTATATGTTTTAGGACCCCCTGAATCCAAAAAAAAAAAACATTTTAGACGAAGGTCTCTTGGTATTTAAGTTTCGTATCTTCCAAGGATGCGACAGGCAGGTTTTCAAGAAAATCCCCCACACCTCAAATTACCCTTTACGCTTAAAAAGTTTCGAAAGTTTTGTTTTTCTTAAAAATGATTCTGATTAAAATACCACATACTAAAACTAAACACTTCCATCACAAATAAAATGTATATCTTGAATTTTCAGGGAATAGCTTCTGAAAACCTGTTTATTCTGGATGAATTTTGCTGAATTTTGCATAGCTCGTGAGATATAGACTAAAACTTACTACACAAAAATGTATATCTTGTCAAAACACATCAACTTATGTCTTTTTTTGTTCTGGAGGTAACCGTTTCTGAGATATTCTTGTTATTGGTTTCAAATTGTAAAGTGCTTATACTTTTCTCAGACAGAAAAAGTCCGTTTTTTACTTTCTCTACACATGCTATATACATAGAGTATAGAGAAGGTATTGCACTCCACCAAAAAGTTCGATACCGAGGTTTCACCGGAAATATATGTTTTAGGGTCCCCTGTATCCTAAAAAAAGTATTTTTGAGTGTGTGTGTGTGTGTATGTATGTATGTGTGTGTCCGTGTGTCTGTGAACACGATAACTCAAAAATGAAAAGTCGGTAAACTACCAAACTTAGTATTTAAATTTAGTATCTTCCAGGGATGCGACACGAATATTTTATGAAAAATTCCCCCACCCCAAACTACCCTTTACATGGAACATTTTTCGAAAATTTTGATTTTCTCAAAAATGGCTCTAAAGATTTTGATTATAATATAACATATAAAAGCCACTTCCATCACAAATAAAATGTATATTTTTAATTTTCTGGGCATAGCTTTTGCTGAATTTTGCATAGCTCAAGAGATGGACAAAAACTTACTACACAAAAATGTATATCTTGTCAAAACTCAATTTTTTTCATTTACGTTTTTGTTCTGGAAGTAACAGATCGTTAGAAATTCTTGTTATTAGTTTCAATACTTTTCTCAGACAGGGAGTGTCAGTTTTTTTTTTTTTTTTTACTCCTGACCAGCAAAAAAGCAATGACATTCACATATCACTTTACAATACATACATACATACCCTTAAGTAACAAGGGAAGAAGTTGAACCTGTGGAATTGTTGGAACTATGAAAAAAAGATTTACTGAAGCCCTGAAGACCTGCCGCTGAGAGAACACCATCATGTTTAAGGTAAATACAGAGGTGGTCTGTTGCTGAATGAAGAACCTTGGAGAATTTATCTCCATGTAACTTGTAGCAATAGAATTGAACACGCCGCCCAAATTTGTAAGTGTGTTGTAATACGCAGGCGCACACTTATTTTGTTACATTTCATTTTCCTTTGTTCTAGTGTGCTATTCATTCTGCCGCCTCTCCCACCACGTTCCCCAAATATATGGCTCAGTCCAGACCCATGGGCGCGTTCTGGTATCGTGTATGCTATCTGAAAACAGGAATCAGTTGACGCTACACCTCGCGTTTTTATTACACAAAGATGGGGCAACTGCTTTACGTGAGCTGCAATCTCTGCATTAAATCGAGAACAGGATGGGCACATCCGCATATCTACTCCCTGTGTTGCAATATTTCATAGGAGGAGTCAGCATAAAAATCCGATGTCTTCCTTTCACATGATTTTCTCTGTCTTTTTACTTTCTCTACACGTACTTTGTACATAGTGTATTGCATTCCACCCTAAAATTCTATACCGTGATTTAACTGGAAATACACGTTTTAGGGTCCCCTGTAGCCAGAAAATATTTTCAGAAAAAGGTCCGTATGTGATTGTCAATGTGTCCGTGTGTCTGTGAACACGATAGTTAAAAAAGTCAGTAAAATACCAAACTTGGTATTCAAATTTAGTATCTTCCAGAGATGCGAATGAAGATTTTGAGAAAAATACTTCCACCCCAAACTACTCTTCACATGGAAAAACATTTTGAAAATTTTAATTTTCTCAAAAATGGCTCTTTACCAGTCATGAAAAATTCAGCAAAGTTCATACAGAATGAAGAGAGATTCAGAGGATATTCCCAGAAAATTTAAGATATATATTTCATGTCTAATATAAATAACTTAATATGCGGTATCTGAATCAAAATCATTAGAGCCATTTTCGAAAAAATATATCTGATGTGTTCCATTCACATGACTTTCTCTAAATCTTTGCTAGAGAGCTTATGCTTCTATTTACTTCATGATAATCGAGAAAACATTAGGAGGAATGGTCTTATTACTTGCTTCCTTGTAAGTAGAAGCTAAATAAGGGAGTACCATTGGTTAAAGTGATGGTCAAAAATTGGTTGCTATGTGACTGAAGTTCCTTTGTTTGTATGGACAAGAGTTGACAAATCCCTGTATGAGAAACATGTAAGCTTTTTAAAGCTGAAAACAAAAACAACGAATCTCTAAAGAACGATCAACTCCACGAAACAAATTTATGTAACATAAATTACTCTACATTATTTGTGTGATAAGTTTGTGTCCATCCCTTACGGTTTAGCAGTTATGCAACATTTCGTAAAATTCATCCAGAACAAAGTAGTCTTCAGAGGATATTCCCAGAAAATTCAAGATATGCATTTTATTTTTCAGGTAAATATCTTAAATATACGACATTTTAATCAAAATCGTTAAGAAGCATTTTTGAGAAAATAAACATTTTCGAAAACAGCTCCATGTATAGGGTAGTTTGGGGTGGGAGGATTTTTCTCAAAATCTTCGTTTCATATCCCTGGAAAATACTAAACTTAAATACCACCTTTGGTACTTTACCGTCTTTTCGTCTTTATGTTATTGTGTTCACAGACACACGGGCACACGGACACACACACGGACCTATTTCTGAAAACGTTTTTTTTATACAGGGGACCTTAAAACATATATTTCCGGTAAAATTTCTGTATCGAAATTATGGTTGGAGTGCAATACCTTCTCTATACACTATGAACATAGTACGTGCAGAGAAAGTAAAAATCTGATGTGTTCCATTCACATATTTTTTCTGCCTTTTTACCTTTTCTATACGTACTATGTACATAGTGTATGGAGAAGATATTGCATTTCATCCAAAAATTCGATACCGATATTTCACCGAAAAGAGACGTATTAGGGTCCCCTGTAGCCAAAGAAAAAAGATGATTTTCAGTAAAAGGTCCGTCGTATATGTGTATGTGTGTGTATGTCAGTACCTACACACATATACGTGTTTGTATGTCAGTCAAACTTGGTATTTAAGTTTAGTATATTCCAGACATGCGACATGAAAATTTTGAGAAAAATACCCGCACCCCAAACTACTCTTTACATGGAAAACATTTCGAAAATTTTGATTTTATGAAAAATGGCTCTTAACGATTTTCATTAAAATACCGCATATTAAAGATATTTATGTGGCAATTAAAATGTATATCTTGAATATTCTGGGAGTAGCCTCTAAAGAGCTCTTTATTCTGAATGAATTTTGCTGAATTTTGCATAACTGGTAAACCGTAAGAGATAGACAAAAACACTACACAAAAAAGTAGGTCACGTTAAAACATACAGATTGTCATATATGTTTTTTTCTTTGAATTCACCATTTCTGAGATATTTCATGTTATCTGTTTCAAATTTAAAATACTTTTTTCGCTTGGAAAATTGAGAACTCCTGGCCCAGCATAGAAACGGATTTCATCCACATGGCAACCAGCTTTTAAAATATTTGATTACCGTTTTTTGCCTCGTGTATTTTCTTATTTATTATGACAATTTGTGCTAATATTTATTCGATTATCACAAATAGATAAAAGAATATGGGTTTTATCTATAATTTGTTCCTGTGATGTAGTGAAGTCATATGAATGGAACACATTAGATATTTTGCAAACTACAATAACAAAAATATTTGTAATATTTATATCATTCTAATCGAAATAAACATTATTACTTACTTCCTTCTAAGCAGAATGGAAATAAGAGGAGACAGTAGGCTAAAGTGATAGTCAAATCCTTTAAAAGCTGGTAGATGTGTGAGCAATTGAAGTTCGGCTCACTTCGCCCAGCCAGCAACAAAGTAGAGATGAAACGAAAGGTGACTTCCTGTTTGAGAAAAGTTAGGTATATTAAAATTGAAACCAATAAAAATAAATATCTCGAAAACGATCAACTACACACACAAAAATGTAAATCTGCGTATTTAACGAAATGACGTTTTTGTCATCTCTTACGGTTTACCAGTTATGAAAAATTCAGCAAAATTCATCCAGAACGAAGAGATATTCAGAGGCTATCTTCAGAAAATTTAAGATACACATTTTATGTATAATGTAAATATCTTAATATGCGGTATTTGAATCAAAATCGTTAGAACCATTTTTGAAAAAAACTTTAAAAAATATCCATGTAATTGATAGTTTGGTTGGGGGATGTTCTTGAAAATTTTTGTGTCACATCCTTGAAAGATACCAAACTTAAGTACCAAGTTTGGTATTTTACCGACTTTTCGTTTTGGAGATCCCGCGTGCACGGACACACACACACACACACACACACACACATACAGTTTTTTTCCTCTAACAATTCACAAAACGTGTATTTCTGGTGAATTCTCGGAATCGCATTTTCCTATGTACTAAGTACAAAGTAAAGTACAAATCCGATGTGTAACATTCAAATGACTTTCTCTACATATTCTACAACAGATTATTCATACAAAAGTTATTTTTCTATCTACTTCAAGCTAATCTACAGAAATATTAACAGATATGGTTTTATTATACATTTCCTTGTAAATGAAATAGGTGTATGGGATTATGCCATATTCAAAGCTTTGTCAAATATTTTCAGAACGGATCATTATGTGAATGGCTTTGAATTTCATTCTCCTTGAAGAATCAGAATAAACAATTCTGATGTGTTTTCCATTCAAATGGCTATCTTTACATAATCTTTAACAACACATTTTACAAAATCTTATTCTTCTATCTGCTTTATGCTAATTGAAATAAGAATTAACATAAATAGTCAAATTACTGGCTTTCTTGTAAGTAGAAAGGAAATAATGGAATACACTATACTAAAGCGATAGTCAAATATTCTAAAAGCCGTTCCCTATGTGATATAATTCAAATTCAGTTCTGTCTGTATGCCCAGAAGTAAAATAAAATGGTATATGAAACGAATGATGACTTACTCTGTGGAAAAGTTTAAATATTTTAGCATTGAAATGAATAACAAGTAATATCTCGAAATTGGTTAACCCTATATAACTTTACTTACTTGTTTTACAAACTATTTTTAGAAAATCTTATTTTTTGTCTCATAATACTAACCGAGATAATAATTAGCACAAATGGTATTGTTACATAGTTTCTTATAAGAATAAGGGAAGTAAAGAAATACACTAGGCTAAAGCAATAATGAAAATGTCTTTTAAACACTTGTTGCTCTATGATTGAAATTCGTTTTTTATGCAAATACTGAAGTAAACAAAAGAAAAAGAAAAGACAAATTGCCGTTTGAGAAAAAGTAAGTGTTGAAATATTTAAAAAAATAAGGAATATCTCGGAAATGTTTAACGTTACAAAAACCGTTTGACATAAATTGTGTTTTCACGAGATCTACACTATTTTCTGTCGCAAGATTTTATGTATCTCTTACGATTTCCAGTTAATCAAAGTCATGCAGAATGAGTATGTAAATATCTTTAATGTGTGCTGTTTTAATCAACATCATATGTAATTTTAAGAAGATAAAGCTTTTCGAAAAGGTTCCATGTAAAAGATAGCTTAATTTTAGTTTGTTTTCCTGAAAATGTTTTACATATATAAATAATGTATACAACCCCCTTTAACATCTATATTAATATCGGGGGTTTTGCTTTAAAAGCAATTCATTGTTTTCTTCAAACACTCTCACACTTGACTTTCTCTATATCTCTACAGCAAATTATTGTTAAAAAGCTTTTGCTTCAATTTACTTCATGTTTATCGAGCAAAAATTAGTCTTATTACTTGTAAATAGCAGCAAAATAAGGGAGTGTCATAAGTTAAAGTGATAAGAACATACAGCATTTTATGTTACTTTTGAGCAGTTCGGCCACATTTCTGGGGAGTGAAGTACGCTGACAAACCAGATGCTAGAAATTATTCCCAAGAAACAGAACATCTTTCACTGAAGAAGTGGAGACCACATTTGTGATTACCAACATAATCAGCAACTTTCCTTTGGGAACCCTGTTGAAGTAATTATAATTTTCTTGCGTGGCGGCTGAAAACTCTTGATATATCGCATGCGAGTTTTGAAACAAGACCCATATTGAGCTCCAGAAGTTGCATAATGTTGCAAGCTGTCTTTACGCCCTCAGACGATGACGGGATGCAAACAAATGCATCGCGTGTTGCAAGGACCACAGTGAAGCATCTCGATAAGAACATCCCTCGCTTTGGGAACATGCACCGAAGGTGACAACGAATTGGGCGTTATCGCTCCAATGAAAATAACAGTTATTAACTGCGTTATAACGCTGCGTTTCATACAATTGACAGCCCGTCCAAAAACTACTGATAGATATCACTTGTCATTAATTTTAAACAGATGGATGAGAGTGAAAGTCTCAGCAATGTTTTCTCATGCGTGATTTTGCAATTAGTAACGGGTATTATTTTTATTTTAGGCGATTCAGGGCTGTACCAAACTTAGACAAGCACAGCCACGTGACTGAACCCTGAAACTTCAAGTGGAAGTTCATTTCGTGAATACGTTTTTGAAATTGACGAAGATTCGATTACGATTAACAATCTAATTCATTATGAACAATTTATATATATTATTTAATTTATACAGCCCCCCTGTGTCATTTATGGTAATGTCGGAGGTTTTGCTTTGGAAACAACTCGTTGACTGAAGGTCTTTAACGCTGACTTTTTTAATCTCTTGAGTTTTCTTCAAACACGAACACACATTCACTCTCACAAACTTCCAGACTCATGTGGGGGTTAGGGAATTATTCTGAATCGGCTGAGAAGCATCTCGTTGACCAATCGATCACGGAGGCAACCTGAGTTATAGTTATCGACACTCTTTAACTGATATTGTCTCCATTGTATTTTGGGAACAGGTATTACTACTTTCTCTACACGTACTACGTACATAGTGTATAGAGAAGGTATTGTAATGCACCCAAAAATTCGATACCGGGATTTCACCGGAAATACATGTTTTGGGTACCTCTGAATCGAAAAAAAGCATTTTTAGAAAAACGTCTGTCTGTGTGTGTGTGCGTGTGTGTGTGCCTGTGGGCAGCATAGCGCAAAAACGAAAGGACCGTTAAAGCCCAAACTTGATATTTCATTCCTATGTCAGAGAACTAACGACTCAATTTCAAGTATCTCGCAGTTCAAAAATCCATTTCGTACATCATAGAAATTCTTAAAAATTCCTCCAAGTTATTTACACTTAGACCATTTTAATAAATAAACAATTAAATATAATCCCAATTTTACTTTCTCTATACGCACTATAGAGAAGGTATTGTTATGCACCCAAAAATTCGATACCGAGATTTCACCGGAAATACATGTTTTGAGACCCCCTGAATAAAAAAAAACATTTTTAGAAAAATGTCCGTGTGTGTGTTTGTGTGTATGTGTGTGGGCACCATAGCTCGAAAACGAAAAGTTTGGTATCTTCCAAGGATGCGACACAAAAATTTTCAAGAAAATCCCCCCACCCAAAACCACCCTTTAAATGGAACCTTTTTTCGAAAATTTTGATTTTCTAAAAATGGCTCTAGAGATTTTGATTAAAGTATCGTATATTAAACATATTTACCTGACAAATAAAATATATATCTTGAATTTTCTGGGAATAGCCTCTGAAGACTACTTTATGAATTTTACGGTATTTTGCATAACTGGTAAACAGTAAGAGATGGACAAAAACTTACCACACTAAAAAGTAGAGCATATTAAAACTCACAATTTATGTTGTATACATTTTTTCGTGGAGTTGATAGTTTTTGAGGTAATCGTTGTTTTTGGTTTCAGCTTTGAAAAATTTATAACTTTCTCATAGTCACAAACAAAGGAACTTCAGTCACATAGCAACCAGCTTTTGACTATCACTTTAACCTATGTTACTCCCTTATTTCGCTTCTACTTACAAAGAAGCAAGTAATAAGACTATTTATGCTTTTTTTTTTTCTCGATTAGCATGAAGTAAATGGAATGATTAGCTTTTTAACAATATTTTGTTGCAGAGAGGTAGAGGAAGTCATGTGAATGGAACACATAATGTTTTTATACTTTATATTCTACCGACAAACATCATTAAAACATTTTGGACAGATATTTAACTAATATAGCGAACTTGTTACCTAAATTACAGCAAAACCCAAGCTAAATGAAGTCCTAAATTAAAACACCTAACCTTTTTATCTAATTGCGTATTGGTAACAAATTCTTAACCCCTGGTAAGCCAGTAGTGGATCTTCCTAGCCTTATTCTATGTAACATTATCATCTTATAACTAAATAAATGTTTGCTATGTAATTGCTATTAATAAACCAAAATAAAATAACATTTAACTACAGTTAATTTATATTTCATTTTTAATTTAAACAACTACTATCATTAGGTATATGTTACTTTAAATTACTGTTTATCTATGTAGTTTGCCAATATAAAGAATGTAAACGATAGTGGCCATAGTCACTGACGGGCAGGTAAATACAATCTAGAAAGTGCTGTCTGCACACGGCAACACAGTATTAGGGGGGAGTGGATTGTTACCTGCGACGTCACTGAGTAAAGTCCAGTACCGCTCAACTTTATTATAACTAGGATTACTCAGGTTCAGTTCCCTAGTCACTGGAGCTGAGCAGCGCATATAGACCATACGTGACCCGTGGGAGCGACGAAATGGGGAGAGACCGGAAGAGAAACCCGGGCCCGCAAGATTCCGAATGTTCCTCGATACAGCGGCATCGCGATTATTCATGGAATAAAACTCTACAGTGTGCAAGCCACCGTCCATCCGCAACCTACCGAACACTGCCACTTGGTCCTTCAACCCTGAAACAGACGATAAGGAAATGATAGGGACGGGGAATTCAGGGGATGTATTAAATCTTGCCGGGATTCGGCCTGGCAACCTGGGAAACCCCGAAGACTTCCACAGTTCAAAAAGGCTGGGAAACGATCTTATGAGCTCCGGATTGCGAGTCGCACATGTTACCTCAGTGACTCGTGCTCGGTTGCATGATTATAGCATTCACAACTCATTCTTTTGTTAATTGGTTCGCTCTATATCAGGGATCACCAACTTTGTTCGAATTAACATTCTTATAGATGTTCGTAATATACATGCTCATGGACTAAAAATAAAATATAATGCTCCAAAGTCCTTGTAATTTGTTGAGAAGACTAATGTTTGCAAATAGAAAAAAACCTAATGTGTTTGTTCACATGACTTTCTCTACACCTATACAACAAATCATTAACAAAAAGCTTAGTCATCTATTTGCTTCATGCTAATTGAGAAAACATTAGCAGAAATAGTCTTGCTTCCTTGTAAGTAGAAGCGAAATAAGGGAGTACCATACGTTAAAGTGAAGTCAAAAGCTGGTTGCTTGTCACTGAAGTTCCTTTGTTTCTATGAACAGGAGTTGACAAATTCCTGTATCAGAAAAGTATGTTTTTCAAAGTTTAAACTAAAAACAAGAAACATCTTAAAAACGATCAACTCCATGAAAAAAATGAATATAATGTAAAGTGTGTGTTTTAATGTGCTCTACACGTTCTGTGTGGTAAGTCTTTGTCCATCTCTTACGGTTTAGCAGTTATGTAAAAATCTGTAAAATTCATCCAAAATAAAGAAGTCTACAGAAGCTATTCCAGAAAATTCAAGATATATATATTATTTGACAGTTAAATATATTTAATATACAATATTTTAATAAAAATCGTTAGAGCCCTTTTTGAGAAAATCAAAATATTCGAAAAATGTTCCATGTAAAGGGTAGTTGGAGATGGGGGATTTTCTTGAAAATCTTCGTGTCGCGTCCTTAAGTTAAAATACCAAGTTTGGTTTTTAACAGTCTTTTCGTTTTTGAGCTATACTGCCCACAGACACACACAGACAGACAGACAAACAGAAACACGGACATGTTTCTGAAAATGCCTTTCTTTTGTTTCAGGGGGTCTCAAAATATATATTTCCAGTGAAATCTCGGTATCGAATTTTTGGGTTCAATACAATACCTTCTCTATTCACTATGTACATAGTACGTATAGAGAAAAATGTGATGTGTTCCATTCACATGACTTTCTGTAGCTGTTGCACAAACTTTTCTTGCAAAAGATTATTCTCTTATTTATGTCATACTAACGGAGACATTACATAAATGGTCTTATTACTTGCAAGTAGAAGGGAATTAAAAGAATACACATAGCTAAAAGATAACCGATTCTTTTAAAAGCCAGTCGCTAAGTGAAACAATGTAAATTCTGTTCTCTTTGCTTACCTACTAAAAGAAAGACGTCTTACCGTTTGAGAAAAGTGTAAGCAGTTTAAAACGGAAATCAATAACTCGGAATATTTTGAAAACGGTTAACTTTACAAAAAATCTGATGTGTTCCATTCATATGACTTTCTCTGCTTCTGTGTTACACAATATTGTTAATAAGCTTATTTTTCTATTTACTTCATGCTTATCGAGAAAACATTAGCAGACAGTCTTATTACTTACTTCCTTGTAAGTAGAAGGGAAATATGAGAGTGAAGTCAAAAGCTGGTTGCTATGTGACTGAAGTTCCTTTGTTTGTATGGACACGAATTGACAAATTCCTGTATGAGAAAAGTACAAGTTTTTCAAAGCTGAAACCAAAAACAAGGAATCTCTTAAAACAATCAACTCCTCGAAAAACATTTATATAACACAAATTGTGTGTTTTTATGTGCTAAATGTTTTGTGTGGTAAGTTTTTGTCCATTTCTTACGGTTTAGCAGTTATGCAAAATTCATTCAGAATAAAATAGTCTTCAGAAGCTATTCCCAGAAAATTCAATATATACATATTTGTCAGGTAAATATCTTTAATATACGATGTTTTAAACAAAATCGTTAGTGCCATTTTTTAGAAAATCAACATTTTCAAAAAAAGTTCCATGTAAAGGGTAGTTGGGGGTGGTGGATTCTCTTGAAAATCTTCGTGTCGCATCCGTTGAAGATACTGAATTAAAATATCAACTTTAGCATTTAACGGACTTTTCGTTTTTGAGATAATGGTGTCCGCAGACATGCATACACACACACACGGATCTTTTTCCAAAAATGTTTTTTTTTTTTATTCATGGGACCAAAAACATATTTGCGATGAAATCTCGGTATGGAATTTTTGGGTGCATTACAATACCTTCTCTATACACTATGTACATAGTACGTGTGGAGAAAGTAAAATTGTTTCATGTAAAGTGTGGTTGGGGTAGGAGATTTTCCTGAAAACCTCCTTGTCGATCCTTGAATGATACTAAACTTAAATATAATTTTTGGAATTTTATGGCCTCCCTTCATTTTTGAGTTATCGTGTTCACACACACACACACACACACACACACACACACACACACACACACACATTGCCCTATTTGTAATTTGTATTTCACTCAGAGGGTATCAGAATATGTATTTCTCATGAAATCTCGGTATCGATTTTTTGAGTGGAATAAAATATCTTTCTACTGTGTACGTTGTAAATACCTACCTACTAGGAAAGGTTAAACACATACATATGTAATAAACTTTCGTGTATATCCACTAATAAGTAATAATATAAGCTTTAGAAAGTAATGTGAACGTAATACAGATTTTCTTGATATTAGATTCATAATCTTTTGCTTATAGCTTCCTTGGCAAACAAAGAACTAAAAAGCTGTTGTGTTCCATTCACATGACTTTCTCTACATCTCTGCAACAAATTATTGTTAAAAAGCTTATGCTTCTATTTACTTCATGCTAAGCGAGAAAAAGTTAACAGAAATAATCTTATTACTTGCTAACTTCTAAGTAGAAGAGAAATAAGGGAGTACCATACGTTAAAGTGAAAGCCAAAAGCTGGTTGCTATGTGACTGATGTTCCCTTGTTTGTATGAACAGGAGCTGATAAATTCCTGTATGAGAAAAACTTATTTTTCATACCTGAAACTGAAAACAAGAAATATGTCAAAAACGATCAACTCCACGAAAAAATAACATAAATTGTGTGTTTTAACGTGCTCTACATTTTGTGTGTGTTAAGTTTTTGTCCGTCTCTTCCGCTTCAGCAAAATTCCGTAAAATTCATTCAGAATAAAGTAGTCTTCAGAAGCTATTCCCTACAAAATTAAACATATACGTTTTATTTGTATATAAATATCTTTAATATGCGATATTTTAATCAAAATCGTTAGAGCCATTTTTGAGAAAATCAAAATTTGCAAAGAAGTTCCATGTAAAGGGTAGTTTGTGGTGGGGGGATTTTTCTCAAAATCTTCGTGTCGCATCCCTGAAAGATACAAAACTTAAATAACAAGTTTGGTATTTTACCGACTTTTCGTTTTTGAATTATTGTGTTCACACACACACACATACACACACACACACACACACACACAAACGCACGACAGACCTTTTTCAGAAAATACCTTTTTTGGATACTGGGGACCCTAAAACATATATTTCCGGTGAAATCTCGGTATCAAAATTTTGGGTGGAGTGCAATAGTTTCTCTATATACCATGTACATAGTACGTGTAGAGCAAGTAAAAATGAAATGTTTTCAGGACCTTATACGTATATACACTTGTACCACTAGAGCAACATTGGAACAGCAAAATGTGGTTTATAAATTAATGAAATCCGTTAGCCTAAAAAGATACCGCTGACATGTACATCATTAAGGAAAGGGAATTGCCTTATACATAGCTTGTACTAAAATGTGGTCCAATTTGTTTGCATACGCTATAGACGGTTACTGCTGCTCTCAACAAAAATTAGAAAAAGAAATACAAATCTCCGATACTTAAGCAACGCTAAAGGAGAACAAAAAATGCCAAGCAATCAACTGCTGAGAGGAAAATGAGTAAAGTCGGATATGTTACACTCACATGACTTTCTCTATCTGTTCTATAAACTTTTTACATAAGATAATTCTTCTTTCTGAGGTACTCATTAGCACAATGTTCTTATTACTTAGTTCCGTATTAGTAGGAAGAAAATAAGGGAATACACTAGGCTAAACCGATAGTCTAATGTTTCAAAAGCTGTCGTTACGCGATTGTCATTACAAATCGCTTCTTTTCTTGGCCAGCAGTAAAACAAAAGAAAGATGGATACTCCCGTCTGAGAAAAGTATAAGTACTTCACAACTGAAACTAATAACAATGAGTACCTCGAAAAACGGTAAGCTAGACGAGAAAGTTGTATATGACATAACTTGTGTATTTAAAAAAAAAAACTACATTTTTTGTACAGTAAGTTTTTGTCTATCTCTTAAGGTTTACTAGTTATGCCAAATTAAGCAAAATTCATCCCGAATAAAACAGGTTTTCAGAAGCTATTCCCAGAAAATTCAAGATATACATTTTATTTGTCAGGTAAATATCTTTAATATACGATATTTTAATCAAAATCGTTAGAGCCATTTCTAAGAAAATAAAAATTTTCGAAAAAATTCCATGTAAAGGGTAGTTTGGGGTAGGGGAATTTTTCTCAAAATCTTCGTGTCGCATCCCTGGAAGATACTTAAATACCAATTTTGGTATTTTAGCTACTATTCGTTTTTGAGTTATCGTGTTCAAAGACACACACACACACACACACACACACACACACGCACACACACACACACGGACCTTTTTCTCAAAATGCTTTTTATGAATACAGGGGGTCCTAAAACATGTATTTCCGGTGAAATCTCGGTATCGAATTTTTGGATGGAATACAATACTTCTCTATCCCTATGTACATTGTACATACGGGGCTAGAGAAAGTAAAATATTGACTATCAGGTCGAGAAACATGGGTGCAATTGAAGATCGGTGCCCAAAATAACGTGAAGAAAAGGATGGCAACAAATATTAACCTAATATAGACCGAGATTAGATGATGTGTTTAAAAAATTACGGCCATTTGTATTTTAGGAGAATTGCTTAAGAGTCTCTACTAACAATGGAGGAACTCTGTAAAGAGAGAAGGATAGCAATGTCCACTGGAGTAAAGTAACAAACTGACATATTACACTCATAGGAGTTTCACATTTCTTTCTTCAATCAATTAGATCTTTTAATTACTTTCTCTACTACTTACCACACGTGGTTGCTGTGGGATTGATATCCGTTTCTTTGCGTGGCCAGAACTTGACCTGCTCCCGTATGAGAAATGTATAAGTATTTTAAAACTGAAACTACTAACAAGAATATCTCGAAAACGGTCAACTCCACGAAAAAAGTGTATGTGTAATAAATTGTGTATTTTAACGAGATATACATGTTATTGTGTAGAAAGTTTTTGTCTATCTCTTACGATTTACTAGTTATGCAAAATTCAGCAAAATACATCCAGAATAAACAACTATTCCCAGAAAATTCAAGATTTACGTTTCATTTGTGATGGAAATGTCTTTAATATGTGCTATTTTAATCAAAACTGTTAGTCTTTTTTGAGAAGAAAATTTTCGAAAACTTTTCCATGTAGTTTGGGGTGGGGGAATTTTCTTGAAAATGTTCCCGTCGCATCTTTGGAAGATACCAAACTTAACGGTCTTTATGACACATACATTTTTCGTGGTGTTGACCGTTTAAGAGATATTCCTTGTTATTTGTTTCAGTTTTAAAATACTTATACATTTCTCATATGGGAGCTGGTCAACTCGTGGTCACGCAAAGAAACGGATGTCAATCCCATAGCAACCACATTTTTAAAACATTTGACTGTCGTTTTAGCCTAGTGTATTCCCTTATTACCTTCTACATACAAGGAACTAAGTAAAAGACCATTTCTATTAATGTTTTGTCTCGATTGTCGTGAAGTAAATACAAGAATAACCTTTCCAATATTTTGTTACAAGATGTAAAGTCATGTGAATGAAACAACTGCCTGCCAAACGTATATTTGCAGTGATATATGCATTTTTTGGGTGGAGTGTAATACCTTTTATTCCTACTATGCACGCGGTATTTGTAGTTGGATGTCTAAAAGCTCACGGACCCAGATAATCTGTTGCAACTGAGCATGACAGTATATTTGGACACAAAGAATAGCGAAACATTCGAGTAAAACATGCTGTGGGAAGCAAACCCGTTTGAGCACCATGGTGAAAGTTGGTTACGTCTAAAATATACACATTACACAATCATCTGGTACCTCTTCATATAGCGAAGTGATAACTTGTTAAATTTTAATAATTCATTTCGCTAATAATTCAAATACAGTATTACAACATATATTTGTTGAATAAACAAGATTAATCTACACTGAAACAATTGAAATGTATGGTTATCTACTAGCTTCTTAAACAATGTGATCAATGTTATAAAATCTAATATGTTCCATTCACATGACTTTCTCTATATCTCGGCAACTAATCACTGTTAAAAACTTATGCTTCTATTTACTCCATACTAATCGAGAAAAAATCGCAGAAATAGTCTTATTTGCTTCCATGTAACCAGAAGCGAAATAAGGGAGTACTATTGTTTAAAGTTATAGTCAAAAGTTGTATGCTATGTGACTGAGGTTGCTTTGTTTGTATGGATTGCAATTGAGAAATTCCTGTATGAGAAAAGTATAAGTTTTTTAAAGTTGAAACCAATAACAAGGAATATCTAAAAATGATCAACTCCACGAAAAATGTATATAACATAAATTGTGTGTTTTAAGGTGCTCTACATTTTTGTCCATCTCTAATGGTTTAGCAATTATGCCTAATTACACACACACACACACACACACGGACCATTTTCCAGAAATGTTTTTTTTTTTGGGATTCAGGGGGACCTAAAACTTGTATTTCCAATGAAATCTCGGTATCGAATTTTTGGGTGCACTACAATACCTTCTCTATACACTAGGTACCTAGTACAGTAGAGAAAGTAAAAATCATTTTTGGAAAAAGGTCCGAGTGTGTATCTGTCTACGAACAGAATAACTCAAAAACGAAAAGTCCATTAAAATCTAAACTTGGTATTTAAGTTTGATATTTTCCAAAGATGTGACACCATGATTTTCAAGAAAATCCCCCCACCCCAACTACCCTTTACATGGATTTTTTTCTCGAAAATGTTGATTTTCTCATAAATGGTTGTAACAATTTTGATTAAAATATCGTACCTATATTAAAGATATTTACCTGATAAATATAATGTATAACCTGACTTTTCTGGGAATAGCCTTTGAAGACTAGTATACATTTTATTTGTGATAAAATGGCTTTAATATGTGATATTTTAATCAAAACCGTTAGCGCCATTTTTAAGAATAATATTTTCAAAAGTTTTTCCGTGTAAAGGGTAGTTTGGAGTGGGGGGATTTTCTTGAGAATCTTCGTGTCGCATCCATGGAAGATATCAAGCTTAAATACCAAGTTTGATATTTAACGATCTTTTCGTTTTACAGCTATGCTCCCCCCCCCACTGACACACACACACACACCACACACCACACACACACACACACACACACACTATTACGCACATACATACGGTATCAAATTTTTGGATGTATTACAATGCCTTCTCTATAGATTCTGTACATAGTACGTGTAGAGAAAGCAAAAATGGAGTTTCTGAAAATCTGTTCTGTTTTCTAATGAGATACGCACAGTATTCCGTTCGTTCTGTCCGCTTGCGCATGGGCAGCCAATCGACCAATGGCAGAACTGGAATCTGCAATGTCGTTGCTAAGCACCAACCAAATGGCAGCAACTTGCCGACGAGATATAAAGCGATGATCCAAAGTATACTTAACAAATTATTGTTAAAAAGCGTATTGTCAATCTACTGTATAATAATTGAGATATACGGCAGAAATTGTGTTAACTACCTGCTTCCTTGTAAGTATAAGGAAAATAAAGGAACACGCTACGCTAAAACGATAGTCAAATATATTAAAACCTGGTGGCCATATGGTTCAAATCCGTTTATAAGTTTACAACTTTCCGAGTGAAAAAAGTTTAAGTATTTTCAATCTGAAACAAAAAAGAAGGAATATATCGGAAATGGTCAATTCCACGAAAAAAACGAGTATGATATAAATTGTGTGTTTTAAAGTCATCTACATTTTTTGTGGAGTAAGTTTTTATCTATCTCTTACCGTTAACCAGTTACGCAAAATTCAGCAATATTCATTCAGAACAAATGTGTCTTTAGAAGCTATTCCGAGGAAATTCAAAATACTCATTTTACATGTTACATAAGTATATTTAATATACGTCATTTTAATCAAAATCATTAAAGTCATTTTTGAGAAATTTAAAAATGTCGAAAGGTTTTCCATGTGAAGGATAGTAATTGTGTTCACGGACATACTGACATACACGGACCTTCTTCTAAAAATGTTTATTTTATTCAGGGGACCCTAAAAGGTTTAGTTATGCTGAAATTTCTGTATCAAAATTTTGGGTGGAATGCAATACCTTCTCTATACACTACGGCGGCTTTTTTAATGTAGTTAATAGAAAAAAACAATAACAAATGGATACAGTTGTTTATTACTGGATACCACTAAATTGGGTAGTTGTAATAATAATAATAATAATAATAATAATAATATTCGTAGTACCGTGTGTACCTCATATTCAACAGGTTGTGAGTTCGAATCTCGCTTAGAGTAAGTTACCCGGACAAGGTATTTTTCGGGGTTTTCCCTTATCCTAAGAAGACGAGTGTCGAGTAACTTTGAGCTTCATGGACTCCGAGATCATTTGAGTATCATTTCTCCAATTTCATTCATCGTCCGATATGACAAACCAGGTTAAAGGACGTTAAACTAACTACTAGAAAAATAAAGAATAATAACAATAATAATTGAGAAATATTAATAATAATATAATAATAATAATATAATAATAATAATAATTTAGAAATGATAATAATATAGAAATGATAATAATAATAATAATAATTATTATTATTTAGAAATAACAATAATAATAATTATTATTTAGAAATAATAATAATAATTTAGAAATAATAATAATAATAATAATTTAGAAATAATAATAATAATAATAATAATTTAGAAATAATAATAATAATAATTTAGAAATAATAATAATAATTTAGAAATAATAATAATAATTTAGAAATAATAATAATTATTATTATTTAGAAATAACAATAATAATAAAATAATAATAATTATTATTTAGAAATAACAATAATAATTTAGAAATAATAATAATTATTATTTAGAAATAACAATAGTAATAATAATAATAATAATTATTTAGAAATAATAATAATAATGATATAAATTGATGAAAGGAATTCAATTTTTGAAATACCATTTGAAAAATAACTTAAATTTATATATTTGTAATTTCTTAGGTAGTGGTAGTGTAGGAATGTTGTAATGTAATAGAAGAATTAGGTTTACGTAAAGTTGAAGACAAATTTTAGTATTAAAATCCTTAGGTTTGTTGTATCCTTTTGTGAATTATGTGATTTATTTAGTTTTTTCATGTTTGTTTTTAAATTATTTTTGCATTTTATTGGTTATTTATTTAGATTAGATTATGAAAGTGTAATTATTTTAATGTTGAAATACTTTATTTTATTATTTTTATTAGTTATTTTATTACTACTTTCTCTATACACACAATGTATATAGAGTATCGAGAAGGTATTGCACTCCACCCAAAAACTCGATACCGAGATTTCACCCGAAATATATGTTTTAGGGTCCCCTTTAACTAAAAAAGGCATTTTCGGAAAAAGGTCCGTATTTGTGTGTGTGTGTGTCTGTGAACACGATAACTCAAAAACGAAAAGTCGGTAAAATACCAAACTTGGTATTTAAGTTTACCATCTTCCAGGGATGCGACACGAAGATTTTGAGAAAAATCCCCCCAACCCCAACTTCCCTTTATTGAAACTTTTTTCGAAAATTTTGATTTTTTAAAAAATGGCTCTAACGATTTTGATTAAAATATCGTATATTAAAGCTATTTACCTGATAACTAAAATGTATAATTGGAATTTTCTGAGAATAGCCTCTGAAGAGTACTCTATTCTGGATGAATTTTACGGAATTTTGAATAACTGCTAAACCGTAAGAGATGGACAAAAATTTACTACACGAAAAATGTAGAGCACCTTAAAACACACAATTCTATATACGTTTTTTTCGTGGAGTTCATCGTTTTTGAGACATTCCTTGTTTTTGGTTTCTGCTTTGAAAAACGTATACTTTTCTCTTTCAGGAAATTGTCAACTCCTATCCATACAAAGGAACTTCTGTCACATAGAAACTAGCTTTTGACTATCACTTTAACCTATGATAGTCCCTTATTTCGCTTCTACTTACAAGGAGGCAAGTAATTAAGACTATTTGTGCTCATTTTTTCTGATTAGCATAAAGTAAATAGAAGTATAGGTTTTTTTTAAGAATAATTTGTTGCAGGGATATAGAGAAAGTTATACTAATGGTACACATACGATTTTTTTATTAGTTTTTGTTATGTATGTAGTTTATTATAATTTATTAGTGTTATTATTTTATGCTGTATATTTTATTTTTTAATTTATAAGTAATCTGTTAACAATACATGTATTTTTGGATGAATATAAAGACATTTTTAAAAATCAAGAGGGTTTTTATACAGATTTTTATTATTTATTATTATTAGTACGTATATAGAAATTAAAAATTACCCGATTTATATTAATTTGGAAAATGGTTTTTCATTAATTATTTCTAAATTATTATTATTTAATTATTTCTTTTTGATTGGTATGATATATCGCCTCAACTTATGCATTTAGGAAAGAGGAAATAAAATTTTGTGACTTGGTAGACCTATGTTGGCATTGCATTGTTTAGTATTTTCCCGCATGAACGTGGTTCTGCATACATACAAATGTTCCTATATTACAGAAACACTGCTGTAGAGTGAGCTGGGATGTTGTCGAGTGGAATGCTATATAGAGCGTAGCGAGGAATGCTTGTGACAGACCACATTAAGGGTACTCGATAAAACTGAGCATTTATTGTTTTACTTCCGTACTCTCATCTGTAGTGCTTAGCTCTCCACAGTGCTTGAAATAGATGACGTTATGCTACGTCTTCTGTTGACTGGATGCAATACAGAGAGATTTATATAGAACTGACACATTTCTTTCTTTAATTATTCCGTTGGAAATTCATCCAATGACCCAATTGCAGCACCAGATTAAGCAGAATATTCTGGGGTTTCGATTCCTTGTCACTAGATGCGCAGATGTTTGTTTTATTCCTAATTGCATTATTGGCAGCTGTTTCGACATTTTGTTCTTGTTGTCAACGTGAAAATGCAGTACGATGTAGAGCTGAGTCAAGGATATTTTCAGCAAGATGATGCGACATGCCATACATCAAATGAATCCATGAACCTAATTGCAAGTTTCTTTGACGGCCGGATAATTTCTAGGAACCTGTGGCCACCAAGATCTCCTGATTTGACATCGCCGGACTTCTTTATATGGGGTTACTTAAAAGACCGGGTTTACGCCACATGTCCCCAGACATTGGACGATCTGAAGCACAACATTACAAAGGAGATTCAAGCTATTGACAACAGAGTCCTCCAACGAGTGGCCAGTAACATGGAACGACGTGTTGAGCTGTGCCTTATATAGGATAAAGGCCATGTTCAGCATTTGCTATAGAGGTAAATAATCTCCCAAAATTCCTCTACAATTTAGGTATAATAAGTTGTCGCTAGCATAACACGTTTTGAAACAATTAATGAAAAATTGTGTCAGCTCTATATAAATCACCCTATATAACATGGAATTAAACTTTTTTCCACTACCATTTGTCTCTGCCACGCAGAGAAATTAAAAAAAACTGTATTCCACTCTAAAATTCAAAATCTAAGATTTAACTTTATATGCTCAGAACCCAAACATAAATGCTATGGCGCCACCTGTCATGTTTTAGTCAATCAAATTTTTAAATCTTTTTACTTGTTCTACTTAGTGTATGGTGCATAGATAGAGAAAGTATTGCACTGCACTTCAATACCGAGCTGTCCCTGGAAATACACGTGTTCCATTCGCATTACTTTCTCTACATCTGTGTAACAAATTATTGATAGGAAGTTTACCGTATACTCTTCTATTTCATGCTAGTCGAGATGAACAGTAGCAGAAACGGTCTTATTATCTACTTAGTTACTCATAAGTAAAAGGGATATAAGGGAATACACCCGGTTAAACCGATATCAAATCTTTTAAAATGTCGTTGCTATGGGATTAAAATCTGTTTCTTTGCGTGACCAGGAGTTGATAAGTTACTGTAAGAGAAAAATTTAGGTGTTTTAAAGCTAAATTAATAGTAAGGGATGTCTCAAAAAAACGATCAACTGTACAAGAAGAACAAATATGATATATATTTGAAGAACCATATTTGAGGGGACATATCACAAAGTATTCTTGTTGCCCTCCGTGGTTTAATGGTTACCATGCTAACTTCATATACCCAAGGTCGTGGGTTCAAACCCGGCGGAGGACGATGGATTTTTTCGTGTGTAAAGACCCTTAGCATGACTTCCTTCGGAAGGGAAGTAAAGCCGTTAGTCCCGTGTCGTATATTTACGGCACATAAAAGAACATCAAGCCTGATAGAGAGGCCTCTGAGCAAAATTAAGCGGTCTGAGAGTGGGACGCTGAGAACCACAGTAGTTAAAGGGCGTCCATAAATAACATTACATGTTATATTTTACAAAGCATTCTTATTGTGAACCGTGTGTTTTCACAAATTGCTTCTTTCACGTGTTCAACCGAAGCAACAGTGACAACAGAAGGCCGCACTCTTTGGGTTAGTAATGAACATTGGATCATCCATCACTGAACTGTTTAACCCACTTTCTCGCCATTCTGTCTGTAATTAGATTTTCACCGAAAATCTCTACAAATTGACGATGGATTTCAGCTGGTTTAACGTTCCTTGAGTTCACATTTGGCAGAATCAGAAATTGTCTTAAACTGTTTGAGCAAGCACTAACAACTGTAAATACAACACGACTTGGCTGTTATGAGTCAGTGCACAGACAATGAACCAGAGATATGAGTGCGCATGCTTAGAACTGTGACACCAGCGTTGCGGTGGCGGTACTTACTTGAAGTTCTCTACGTGATTAAATATACAACACGGAACCAACAGCTTTACTAAACCATGCTAAGGCATTTTACTTGCAACATTTTACCTCTACCGGTTTTAAACCCACAACCGAGGGAGCCGGAGAAGCGTATTCCACCTGGTATACTATGAAGGACGGCCCAATTCCGTTATATACAGGATGTTTAAAAAATACGGGCCATAATTTCAGGTATGTATTTCCCACATGTAGACAATCGAATTAGTTCATTATAACATGTGTTCGGAAATGCTTCATTTCCGAGTTATGGCCTTAACAACATTGAAATTCACTGGAACGTTTTTCTTTCCGCAGGTTGTTGTCATTACAGAAGATGTTCAAAATGTCCACCTCCTGCTTGAATACAGACCTCACATCGATGTCTGATTGACCTGCGAACACGATCCCAAACTCCAGGCGTATTGCGTATGTCCTCACAACTTGCCACAATTCGATTCCGAAGGGATTCCAAATCCGGCACCGGAGACGAATAAACCAATGATTTTAAATGACCCCACAAATAGAAATCGAGAGGGTTCAGATCAGGTGAGCGTGGAGGCCAAGCAATTGGGCCACCTCTACCTATCCATCGATCAGGAAACCTTCGATCCAAGTACCGGCGAGCCGTAAGACTGAAATGTGCAGGAGCGCCATATGCAAGAAGTGAATGTGTTGATGATTGATCAGTGGAGTGTCTTCGAAAACGTCGTTTGTGTACGCCTGCCCCGTAAGTCTGTTTACAAATACATGGGGTCCAACTAATCGATCACCAATGATACCGGCCCACATGTTGAGGGAGAACCGCACCTGGTGATGAGATACAACAGTTGCACGTGGGTTTTCATGTGACCATACATGCTGATTGTGGAAATTTGTTATGCCATTTCTGTGAACTGTGCTTCATCTGTAAATAATACGATGGCAGAAAAGTTCGGATTTACACCACACTGCTGCAAGAACCACTGACAGAACCTAACTCGTGCAGTGTAATCTGCTGGTGACAGGGCCTGTACACGTTGCAAACGATAAGGATACAATTGATACTCGTTCAACAATCTCCAGACAGTCGTATGAGGAACATTGACTTGCAACGCTGACCGTCGTGTGCTGATAGAAGGAGTTCTGTCCACAGCCTCCAGAATCTCCTCCTGCACTTTTGGAGTTGTAGATCTTGGTCATCCCCTTCCCAAACCAGGAGCGGTGAATGTTCCATACTCGCACAGACGGGAATGGAGACGTACAAATGTCTTCCGATCTGGACATTGTCGCTGTGGGTACCTCTCCTGGTACAAACGACGAGCCAGCGCAGCATTGCCGTCCGCCTTACCGTACATGAAGAGTATCTCTGCCAGCTCTTGATTTGAATACATGTCGCACAGTCTTAACGCCTAAAGAAAACTGAATGTAACCTTCCTCAGAATGAACTATCAGAGCGCCCTCCTAATGTCTCCTTTGACGGCAAAGACCTGCGGAAAGAAAAACGTCCCAGTGAATTCCAATGTTGTGAAGGCCATAACTCGGAAATGAAGCATTTCCGTACATGAACTATTTTGATTGTCTACGGGTGGGACTTTCAATGTTGTAAAGGTCATAACTCGGAAATGAAGCATTTCCGGACACATGTTATAAGGAACTATTTTGATTGTCTTCATGTGGGAAATACTTACCTGAAATTATGCCTCGTATTTTTGAAACATCCTGTATACTTCCCTCTTACATATCTACATGGATAGATACATGCAACACTTTTGTAATTATAATATTCGTATAGGTTAAACCAGACAGTCGCCAACTCGCTTGATTTGGTGCTAGAGCAAGTAGGCTTTCTCCGTGGGTAAACGCGTGACAGTAGGGATTGTATCTTTTTCTTGTACAGTGTATCGTTTGTCACTTCATTGTGCACAAGCAAGTCATTGAATCCTTATTTATGTCTACATAGGAGGAATCTTTCTTATTTATGGAAAGTGGCAGAATAAGTGTTAACTTTGCGGCACATATATGCACTCTTAATATCAATTTGTAGCGTCATTACGCAACTCGTGCACATGGGTAAGACAGTTACCAGGGAAAAGAACGTTTCTTTCCAATTGTGTTCGATTCCAATAAAGTACTAAAATGCATGTTCATAGTCACTGCTATAAATGTGAAAGTTCTTCTCTACAAACTAATTCTCAAGTCCACCTGGGTAGTGTGGTGGTAGCGTGTCTGCTTCACAGCTCGTGAGTTCGAATCTCGCTTAGGGTGAGTTGCCCGGATAAGGTTTTTATTCGGGATTTTCCCTTATCCTAAGAAGACAAATGTCGAATAACTTTAAGCTCCATGGACCCCAAGATCATTTGAGCATCATTTCACCAACTTCATTCATCGTCCGATATGACCAACCAGGTCAAAGGACGTTAAGGTACAAAAAAAAAAAAAAATGCCGTTGCGCTGCGATTAATTAGGTGATAACTAAGATAAGGAGCTTGTTGTGGTTATTGTTATTGCTATTATTATCTTTTTAATTTCTCTAGCATGTGTATAAATGGTAGACAGATAAGGCATTCAATTCCACTCAAATATTTGATGTCCAGTTTTTACCGGAAGCACATGTTTTGAGGTCCCCTGAGACCGAAAAAGCAATTTTAGGAACAGGTCCATGTGTGTACGTGCCTGTGTGTTCATAGCTCAAAAACGAAAAGACAATTAAATACCAAACTTGGTTTTTATGTTTAATATATTCCATGATTACGACTACGAGATTTTTCAAGAAAACCTCCTCAAAACAAACTAGCCTATATTTGGAAACATTTTTGAAAATGTTGTTTTCTTCAAGAATGGCTGAAACAATTTTGATTAGAATACCGTATATTAAAGATATTAAATTAGAGATAAAATGTTTATTTTTAATTTTCTGGGAATGGCCTCTGAAAACCCCCTTATTCTGGATGAGTTTTGCAGAATTTTGTATAGCTGTTAAACCGTAAGGGAAAGACAAAAATGTACTACCAAAAATATAGAGCTCGCTAAAACATAATTTATGCCATATAGGTTTTTCTTTTAGAGTTGGCCGTTGCGTTGTTATTGGTTTCGCTTTCAAACTACCTAACTTTTCTCAAACGACCATGCAAAGCGAACTGAACCTCGATTGTTTCAAACAGCGACCACCTTTTAAAAGATTTGGCTATTACTTTATTGTAGTGTATTAATTATTTCGTTATTGCCCTTCTGCTTACAAGGAAGCAAGAAATAAGCGTATGCATGTATGTGTGTGTTTGTTGTGTGTTTGTTTGTTGTGTGTTTGTGTGTGTGTGTGTTTGTGTGTGTGTGTGTGTGGGTGTGGTAGAACCAGTATTTATTGGGTTTACAATAATACAATATTTGCGTCACACAGTCGCATGGGTCGGGTGACCGTACCTGCTGCCTAAACATACTTGAATTTAGAATATTAGCTACACATCTATTTTATATATCTTTACAACATTGAAAAACACACACACACACACACACACATACACACACTGTCACATACATACATACATACGCTCGCGCGCTACAACAGAACCACAGAACAATAAAAGAAAGAACGCTCTGATAACACGCACGCGCACGCGCACACGCACCTGCACACAGTCACATACACACATACATACGATCGCTACAACAGAACCACAGAACAATAAAAGAAAGAACGCTCTGATAACACGCGCTCGCGCACGCACACACACACGCACATACACACATATTTGCACTCACAACTACACCACACACATAGACTACTCAAATAAGTCTATACAATATTTACATTTTATTTCTTAGTGCACGTAGTTCTATTAAGTATGTGCCGAGGTTTGGTCAGTTTTGGCTGTTTAGAATCAAATCCATGAATGCTGTCCTTCGCTTGTTAGAAGCTGAAAATACTTATAGCAACAACGTTTTCCTAACATCCTCCATCTGCACGCAATCTGCCCAAATGTGTGCCCAGTCTTGTTGATACCCGCATTGTGTTATTGCGTTACGACTATCAGTTACCACAAAACCTATGATAATAGATGTATATTTATATCCGAAGTATAAAGATCAATGCAAGAGATACGAGTATAACAGAATTTTTTCTACTAATCAAGAACCTACAATAGTGTATTATCACATGAAAGCTGTGCAGGAGTGACCAACTAATCGGATGTGCCATGTGGGCTAGGGATCATGTTTGTGCGGAAGTTTTAATTTTTACTAGATTCATCCTTCGCCAACCAAACCAATTCATCCGCCACCTTAGGGGATGGCTACCGAAGACCTCGGTGGGGGCGACTGTAACCTAGCAACCCTTCTACTAACTCTCCAAGTTAGTGGTCGGAGGACATTGGGGCGTTTCACAACCCTGCTCAGGCGATGCTGAGGCCTACCAAATCTGTCATTTATTTCGGGACCACTACCATGCCGAGTCCAATCCAATCCGAACAGCTCCCTTTCGGGAAGGACTTACATGTTCGGCCCGGCTACTTCTAGCAACATCAGAAATAGAGCTTGGTGCGAGGTAACAAATTGCCGGATTGAGGTTCGGTGCACACAGGGTATAACCATAACGTGATGGAGTAGATGTAGTCTCTACAGCCCGTTCGAAATGTGTTGCACTATCTAGCATTGCTCACTGCCTGGCCTTGTTCAGACCCTGCTAGTAGATAACCCAGTGAACAGATTGAAAAATACCGAAAATACGAAAGGTAGGTGTTCGACACTGAAGAACCTTGTGCATGATTCAAACATTTTGAGTGAAAGGAGGGGAGCCTTTTCTTTCGATACAGTGAAGATATATCTTGTAATTCACTGCAATGAATTCTGAGTGAGTTTGAGTTCATTATCTTTTCAAAGCTCTACACATTATTATTCTGAATTATTTGTATCAAGCTTTATACTTTTATTTGTAGAATTACAGGCGTTT
Organism: Hymenopus coronatus; assembly: GCA_030762935.1. Classification (NCBI taxonomy): domain Eukaryota; kingdom Metazoa; phylum Arthropoda; class Insecta; order Mantodea; family Hymenopodidae; genus Hymenopus; species Hymenopus coronatus. The sequence goes on along the minus strand of CM060896.1, from coordinate 157,219,352 downwards.
TATTTATTAATCATATTATGAAAATAATTGTTTTACTTTATGAATTAGAGCTATGCATGTACCAATACATGTAATGAGCTGCTTTTGGAACGATTATACCTCAGCGTGAGTATGTTTACGGTACAAATCCCTCCTCACTACGCTCTCTTTATACCGCTCACTGCTCTGTGGGTTCGTAACTATGTGTACGCTTCGGAGCCCAAAACCGAGTTCTAATCATAAGTACCATGGGTACTCAGGGTCCGCAGAGCTTTAGAAATGCTCTTGTATGCTCGGTGTATTTTGTGTATATTGACCTTAATTTACAGCATATTACTGTATAAACTTCTATACCCGTACAAATTAATAAAAAATCCCAAATTAAAGGTATATAGCCCCCTTACATAAGCTAATAACGTCCAGAAAATCAAAGATAAAAATCTGATGTGTAACATTCACATGACTTTCTCTACATCTCTGCAACAAATTATTGTTAAAAAACTTATGCTCTATTTACCTAATGCTACTCGAGAACAAATTAGCAGAAATAGTCTTATTACCTGTTTCCTTGTAAGTAGAAGCGAAATAAGGGAGTACTATAGATTAAAGTGATAGTCAAAAGCTGGTTGCTATGTGACTGAAGCTCCTTTGTTTATATGGTCAGAAGTTAACAGCTTCCTATATGAGAGAAGTAAGTTTTTCATAGCTGAAACCAAAAACAATGAATATCTCAAAAACGATCAACTCCAAGAAAAACATGTATATAGCATAAATTGTGTGTTTTAACATGCTCTACATTTCTTGTGCAGTAAATTTTTATCTAAGTCTTACGGTTTAGCACATTGCAAAATTCCGTAAAATTCGTCCAGAATTAAGTAGTCTCTAGAGGCTATTCCCAGAAAATTCAAGATATACATTTTGTTTGTCAGGTAAATATCTTTAATATGTGATATTTTAATAAAATTCGTTAGAGAAATTTTTAAGAAAATCAAAATTTTCGAAAAAAGTTCCACGTAAAAGGTAGTTTGGGGTGGGAGGATATTCCTTAAAATCTTCGTGTCGCGTCCCTGGAAGATATTAAACTTAAATACCAAGTTTGGTATTTTACTGAGTTTTCGTTTTTGAGTTATCGTGTTCACAGCCACAGACACACACACACACACACACACACACACTCACTCACTCACTCACTCACTCACTCACTCACTCACTCACTCACTCACTCACTCACTCACTCACTCACTCACTCACTCACTCACTCACTCACTCACTCACGCACGCACTCACTCACTGACCTTTTTGTAAAAATGCTTTTTTTGCATATAAGGGACCCTAAAACATATATTTCCGGTGAAATCTCGGTATCGAATTTTTGGGTGGAGTGCAATACCTTCTCTATACAGCATGCACATAGTGCGTGTAGAGAAAGTAAAAATACAGAAAGGACAGGACAAACATAATATAATAAATTATTACACTTATTTTGAATGAAATGACATGATTTTAAATAGATATTGTAATGTTTAAGTTTATACACATTTAATAAACGGATACATTTTCTTCATTTCTCATCTTCTTCCTCCGAAAAATACAGTAAAGTTAGTATTTTCATTATTGGAAAAGGATAGGCAATTCGACTTTTGCTCTTTTCCTCAAAACCCTGATAATATAATCAAATCAAACTGATATGTTTCAATGCATTTAAAACTTTCTGGAGATCGCCTCTGCCATCGTGAAACAAAGGGCAAGCGCATGCTACCAATCTTATCTTTCTATAGCTGTCGGTTCGACTGGGGCCGTGGCAGAAGAGTGGTGTCGTTCACCTTCAGCTGTTCCTCATATCGTTACTTTTCCGTCCATTGAACCTTACAAGGCACCGTAAAATCGCACATTACGAGCATCTATTGTTGAACAACAGGCAGAGCATAGAAGAACGAATGCAGAATTTTTTTCTTTGTGAACGCAACGCAAAGCTAAAGTTTGGAGTTTTGAAACTCTTGTATGTCTATGTCAATGCTTACATTTAATAACATGGTATGAACTGGGGCACCGATGGAATGCAAAACCAGAGAGTTTTATTGTTATATTTGTTTATAATGTATATTTTTATTTTATTGATTTATTTAAATTAGCTATATTATGAAAATTATTAAAGTGCAAATTAAATGTTAATTTTTTATTACTTTATTTTGTCTGTTTTTTCCTATGTATGGAATTTATTCTCTCTATTTCTATGTTGTATACATTTTTTATTACTTTACAATAATCTATAAACGATAAAGTATGTTGTATGACTGTAAATACATTTTAAAAATATTGTATATTAATCCTGGGTTTAAAAATTAGGTACCAAGGTTTTTATACAGATTTTTATTTTATTTTTTTAAAGCGGAGAACCCAGAGAAAATCCGCCCCTGCGCCACTTTGTCCACTACAAATCCCTGGCAGGAAACCCGGGCCGCCTGGGTGTGAGGCGAGTTTGATTGTGAATGGGGCAGTACTCAGTTGATGACGCCTGGATTAAACAGAAGGGATGATCCTTCAGCGTTAAGGAAAGGATTTCTTGTAGCCCAGATCGAAGCAGTTGAAGTGGTCGCTATTTAGAGCGTATGGACATCCCTGAGACAAGGTGTCTATGAAAGAAGAAAAGTGGCCCAGTTTATCTTGGCTCAGAATCACGGTAAGAGCGTAGGTAGCAAGCAGCACGCAACAGCTCCGGGATCCCCTCTTACTCCGCTGTAATGTCGCCATACCACGAATTAAGTAACAGCTGTTTATGATTTCAGACTACGTGGGGAGTGGCTTAATACAGACTGCCTCCGTTTCTAACAATGCTTCCTTCGGTCATATCGTAATAGTGGTTTTTGCTTCTTGATGCTTCACAAATACCTTAAACACTCCAGGGATTATCGAAATAGCGATTTTTGCCCATTCATGCTTCACGAAGATGTATTTAAAACGTCCAGAGATTATCGAAATAGCCATTTTGCTCATTCATGTTTCACATATAGTACCAGAGATTATCGAAATATCGATTTTTGATCACTCATGGTTCAGAAATACTTGGGTATATAAACACATCCAGGGATTCTCAAATAATGAATTTTGCCCATTCATGTTTCAGAAATACCTAACATAAACACGTTCAGAGATTCTCAAATAGCAAATTTTGATCATTTATATTTCAGAAATACCTATAAAAACACGTCCAGCTATTTCTGCTCATGCATGCTTCACAAATATCCATATAAATACGTCCAAGGCTTACTGAAATAGCTAATTTTGATGATTTGTTCTTCAAAAATACGTCCAGCTATTCTGAAAATAACGATTTTGCTCATCCATACTAAACAAATACGTATATAAACACATTCAAGAATTATAAAATAGCAATTTTAGACTTCATGCTTCACAAATGGCCATATAAACACATCCAGAATTGTCAAAATAGCGATATTTGCCCATACATGCTTCACAAATGACCATATAAACACACCCAGAATTGTCAAAATAGCGATATTTGCCCATACATCCTTCACAAATGGCCATATAAACACATCCAGAATTGTCAAAATAGTGATATTTGCCCATACATGCTTCACAAATGACCATATAAACACACCCAGAATTGTCGAAAAAGCAATATTTGTCCATTCATCCTTCACAAATGACCATATAAACACATCCAGAATTGTCGAAATAGTGATATTTGCCCATTCATGCTTCAGAAATGACCATATAAACGGTCCAGAATTGTTGAAATAGCGATTTTTTATCATTTATTCTTCACAAATACCATATAAATAGTCCATAAATTATCGAAAGTCAACTTTGCTTATTCATGCTTCACAAATGACTATATAAACACGTCCAAGTTTATCGAAATAGCGATTTTTTATCATTGGTGCTTCAGAATATCTACTTAAACCGTCCATAGATTCATGAAATACGATTCTTGATCATTCATGTTTCAGATATGTCTATCTGTCCAAGGTTTCTCAAAATTGCGATTTGTGTTCAATCGTACTTCAGAAATACCTATGTATACGTCTAAATAGTGATTTTTGCTCATTCATGCTTTACAAATGCCTATGTAAACACAACCAAGGATTATCGAAGTAGCTCATTTTAATCACTTGTCCTCACAAACAGATATGCTAGAAACCTATACAAACACATCAAAGAACGACTTTTGCTCATTCATACTTCAGAAATACTTATATAGGCACGTCCAGGGATTCTTGAAATAGGGATTTTTACTCATTAATGCTTCAGAAACATCTATTAAACACATCTGCTTCAAGCCTGCCGGTCCCAGTGGCAGCGGTCGCTAAAATACTTAGCCTCGGTGATACGTGGTGCAGAGGATCCTGGGTTCGAGTCCCGCCGTGGGCATGGATATTTGTGTGATGTGTATATGACGTGTCTTTTGTAAGCAAAAGGCAACCGTAAACAAATAGATAATATATGAAAAAAAGGGAATAAGGAGGGGAAAAAGAAAACAGCGCCGGAGTCAAACATAAATATAGTAAGCCCGCCTCACATTCAAAAGGTCGTGAGTTTGAATCTCGCTTAGGGTCAGTTACCCGGATAAGGTTTTTTTTTGGGGGGGGGGGTTTCCCTTAGCCTCAGAAGACGAATGTCAAGTAACTTTAAGCTCTGTGGACCCCGAGATCATTTGAGTATCATTTCATCAATTTCATTCATCGTCCGATATGACCAACCAGTTAAAGGACGTTAAAATTACAAAATACCTATTTAAAAAGAAAACGAGAAAATAAGGCAAGTTTTTATCAAAGTCATCCTGTGAAACAAACGCTTATCCAGTATAAAAATTCTTGTATTTTTTTTTAATTTGTACAGAAATGCTGAATTAGACAAATTCTCTAAACTCATTTTTATCTATTAGATAGACTATTGCAGCACACAGTTCCGCTCGCGTATTATTTTTTTTTTCTCTCTCAAACTATCTAGGTACCTTTCTCTCTCTTCACATATTTCTCATTCTCTTAAACTTCCCTCTGCGCCTCCCCTCTCCCACTTTCACTATCACGAGCTGTGTTGTTGCCTCCCCTCCCCAACGGCCGCCGTGCCACTTAAAAAAATTACCAGATATTTTCAAAACCTGTAAGACAACAAGTTTATTATTCTGCCTGGAATGAAACTCGGGTAGTTTTTATTCTCTGCTGCACAAGTCAACCTCTTCTTTTTCTTCCTTCACGTTTTAGGCATTATTATCTACAGCCAGCTTCATATTTTGCCCATGTTATCTTTGGTAGGTCTTCCTACATACTTATTCCTATTGTTTACAGTCCTTCATATGTATGTATAAATTAAATTAATTCTTAAAATATAAACAGAGTCTTTCTGTATCAATTTTTACTTTCTCTACACGTACTATGTGCATAGTGTATGGAAAAGGTATTGTATTGCACCCAACAATTCAGTACCGGCAGTACATGTTTTAAGATCCTCTGAATCCAAATAAAGCATTTTCGCTTGCATTTCATGTCATTCCACTCCCTGACGCTCATGCCTGGCTACGGGCCGACCACTCGTTCCAGATTCTCCATTCTGTGCTTTCGTGCCGTTGGCTCCCCGACAGACTTCTGACCCTTAGGCACCCGCTTGTAAGTCCTAGAGGGTGTCAGTCCTAAATAAGGGGAGGGTAAGCCACCTACGAAAAATTAAGAAATTAGGTGTCATTAAGTAGAATACAGATTTTATTTATCTATTTTTTTTTTTTTTTTGTCGCAGCTTTGGAAGATACGTACTGAGTTAAATCCGTATCAAGATATTTAACCGACTTTGCGTTTTTGAGTTAGGTTTACACTGATTCACACACGGGAGTTTTTTTTATAAAAACTGTTTTTTATACAGCAAATCTCAAAACTTGTTTTCATGAAATCTCGGTATCGAATTTTTGGCTGAAATACAATACCTTCTCTATCTACTACATACCTTGTATGCACGTGGTAGGGAAAGTAAAAATCTGATGTGTTCCATTCACATGACTTTCTCTATATTTCTGCAACAAATTATTGTTAAAAAGCTTATCTTTTATTTATTTCATGCTAATCGAGATAAATTAGCAGAAATAGTCTTATTTCTTATTTTATTGTAAGTAGAAGCGAAATAAGGGAGTACCATAGGTTAAAGTGATGGTCAAAAGATGGTTGCTGTATGACTGATGTTCCTTTGTTTGTATGGACAGGAGTTGAAAAATTCCTGTATGAGAAAAGTAAGTTTTTCATAGCTGAAACCAAGAAAAAGGAATATCAAAAAGGATCAACTCCACGAAAAAAATGTTTATCACATAAACTGTGTGTTTTAACGTGCTCTACATTTTTTTGTGTGTTAAGCTTTTGTCCATCTCTTACGGTTTAGTAGTTATACAAAATTCATCCAGAATAAAGTAGTCTTCAGAGACTATTCCCAGAAAATTCAAGATATACATTTTATTTGTCAGGTAAATATCTTTAATATACGATATTTGAATCAAAATCGTTAGAGGCATTTTTTTAGAAAATCAAAATTTTCGGAAAAAAGTTACATGTAAAGCGTAGCTTGGGGTGGGGGGATTTTTCTCAAAATCTTCGTGTCGCATCCCTGGAAGATACTAAACTTAAATACCAAGTTTGGTATTTTACCGATTTTTCGTTTTTGAGTTATCGTGTTCACAGATACACATACGGACACACACACGGACATTTTTCTGAAAATACTTTTTTTTGGATACAGGAGACCTTAAAACATATATTTCCGGTAAAATCTCGGTATCGAATTTTTGGTTGAAATACAATACCTTCTCTACCTACCTTGTATGCACGTGGTAGGGAAAGTAAAAATGTTCAAGCTACTGTTTCACTCGTAACTTTGCACAAATTCAGAGACAGAGCTCGATTCCATGTGCAAATACTATAAAGTTATTACTTATCCACGTGCCTGGATAGAAATGACGCTAGCATGGGAATGGAGATAAGCACAAACCGCTTTACAATTTAATTACACTTGCACATGATATTAATGTTATTATGAGAGATGGTCGACTGCAGTTCTCGAACTGATGACGTCATATTCGCTATCAGCTGAGTACGTGACAAACACTATAACAAGCAACTGTGTGTGGACAGGATAATGTTTAGCCTACAAAACTGATTATACACGGTATTTCATTGCAGCTAAATATGAACTGCTGTGTCAAGTTATTCCACTGTAACTGCTAGTTTTGTGTTACACTCACATGACTTTCTCTAGCTACTCTACAAACAAACGTCTTACAACAGATAATTCTTCTTTCAACACCACGCTAATCGAGATAAACATTAGCAGAATTTTATTACTTAATTCCTTATAAGTAGATTGGAATGCACTAGGCTAAAGTGATAGTCAAATGTTTTAAAATCTGTCATGCGATTGTCATTGCAAATCGCCTTTTGCTTGGCCAGATGTAGAACAAAAGAAAAACGAACACTGCCGTCTGTGAAAAGTATAAGTACTTCACGACTGAAACTAATAACAAGGAATACCTCTAAAACGGCAACTTCCACGAAAATATCGTAAATGATATGATTTGTACAGTAAGTTTTTTTTCTATCTCTTACGATTTACCAGTTATTCTAAATTAAGCAAAATGCATCCAGAATAAACAGGTCTTTAAAATCTTTTCCCAGAAAATTCAAGATATACATTTTATTTGTGATATAAATGACTTTAATATGTGATATTAATCAAAATTGTTAGAGCCATTTTTAAGAAAAAAAAATTTTTGACAACATTTCCATGTAAAGGGTATTAGGGTTGGGGGGATTTTCTTGAAAATCTTCGTGTCGCGTCCTTGGAAGATGCCAAACTTAAATACCAAGTTTGGTATTTAATGGTGTTTTAGTTTTGGAGCTATGTTGTCCACACACACACACACACACACACACACACACACACACACACACGGACCTGTTTCTGAAAATGCTTTTTTTGGACTCAAGGGGTCCTAAAATATTATTTCCGGTGAAATCTCGACATCGAATATTTGGGTGGAATACAATACTTCTCTATCCGTATGTACGTGTTTAGCTGCTGATATTATGAAAGAAATTGGCTTTATTATTTAAATTTATTAATTTACTCAAAGCTGCTAAGTAATGAAAACTGAAATACCTTACAGCCCTCTATAGAAGCTTTAGTTTTATAATTTAGTATATTTTTTATCGACGAAGTATACTGTTTTTCTAATATTCTCGGGAAAATATTTATAAACCATTTATTTTCCGTAAATGGTACATTTATCTATATTTTCCTTGATTAAGCAATACAAATTTGCAATATCTATTAGCGATATAAATAAATTCTGTATTAATCCTTACCTACCTTGCTACCAAAACCTCTTGAAATCTCTGGTCTTCTAAATATAAAAATATTATTATTTATAACGTGTTTATTCCTTGACCAAACGCGGGTTCAAACCTGGCGGAGAACGATGGATTTTTTCGGGCGTAAAATCCTTAGCGTGGCTTCCTTCGGAAGGGAAGTAAAGCCGTTGATCCCTTTACGGCACGTAAAAGAACCTCAAGCTAGATAGAGAGGCCTCTAAGCAAAATTAAGCGGTCTTTTACGCCCAATTTAGAATGGAACACTGAGAACCACAGTAGTTAAAGAGCGTCCGTAAATAAAACGCCATTTTTTCCATGAACAAAAGACTATTCCTCCTCAAAAAAAAAAAAAAAAAAAAAAAATGCATAGAACTGCATAGAGATTATGGAGAATTTATCAACAAATAGAGTATCAAAAGAAAACGTCTCATTATGGTGGCTACAAGGTTTACGCTATATTTTGTTACATAGTGTTTGTGATTCGCTTGTAAACAATATTAAATATCAAAAAAAAGTTCGACATAATTTAATATATGGCTTACAACTTTATGCATTGTTGTGAAAAAAAAATCAATATGTAGCATTTAGTGTTCGTCACATATTGTTCCGTTTCATTTGGAATTCAAAATTTCTCTAGTACTACCATCGGTCGCTAAAGGAATGCAATTAGTCGCATTCCGTGGTGTAATGGTTACCATACCAACTTCATACACCCAAGGTCGCGTTTTTTTTGTTTTTTTTGTTTTTTGTTTTTTTAATGAAAAATACAGTTCCGGAGCCTTTTTCAGGACTCCGGCGCTGTATTCCTTTTTTTCTCTCCATTTTTTCCAGTTTCCTATATTTCCTTAGTAGACCTTGTTGTTCTTAACGTTTTCCTTTTACATATACATACACAAACATAGACACATTTACAAACACAGAAACACCCATGCCCAAGGTGGGACTCGAACTCATGATCCAGTGCACCACGAAGCGCCAAAGCGAGATACTTTAGCGAGCGCGCCCACCCGGATCGGCAATTAAATTTGTGAAATGGAGCTTAAAGTTACTCGACATTCGTAAGGGAAAACCCCGAAAAAAAACCTTATCCGGGTAACTCACACTAAGCAAGATTCGAACTCATGACCTTTTGAATGTGAGGCAGACACGCTACCACCACACTACCCAGGCGGGCTTCGGGTGCAAACTTGGCGGAGGACGATGGATTTTTTCGGGCGTAAAAATCCTTAGCATGGGTTCCTTCAGAAGAGAAGTAAAGCCGTTGGTCCCGTGTCGTAGATTTACGGCACGTAAAAGAACCTCAAGCCTGAGCAAAATTAAGCGATCCTTCACGCCCAGTATAGAACGGGACGCTGAGAACCACAGCAGCTAAAGAGCGTTCCACAAATAAAACTACATTTCATTTCAATGCAATTACACTTCCTGCGTTAGAGAGAGAGAGAGAGAGAGAGAGAGAGAGAGAGAGAGAAAAGGATTTGTTTTTACCCCAATATTAAAGTATCTGGAGGTAGGTATTTCATACATATACTGTGAAAACATTATTAATTGCATTGACCTTATATAACAGCCTTCCACCCGAGAAGTAAAGGTGAAATAACAATTACAAAACTTTACAGATCTGTTAAATGCTCTTTGTATAATATGACTTCTTATTTGTAACATTTTTTATACTTCCATAACAAGTTTTACAAAATATGACCCCCTCAGAAATGTTGACGCCCAAAACGTGCCTTAGCTCACCAAAAGGATCTCTTGCCGATCGACTACCGGTATTTTCTAGCTGGCTGCTTCTTGTCCAAGATTTTGGTGATAACTTATTTTCATTCTTACTCCTTTTTCTCCGGGACCAGTGGTTCGCGCTATTTTCTCCCACTCTGCTGCCTGCCAATGAGAGTGTCTCGGGGCTGAAACCACCACTTAATAATGGAGAAATACAAATCCGCTATTTCAGCGCTTTCTTTTAACAATATTTAGGGAATAAATATCCTATAACAATTTGCGCCACATCATTTACTTCCGCTGAACTGTAAATGCTTATTACAAAATCATCATTTTTTGTTCTTCTTTTATTAACTATTCAATGTTTGAAAATAACTTTTCTCGGGCTATCAGCCAGGTGAATTCTGGAATAATTTCCAAGCTTTCAAGAGCTAACGTCGCTCTCCCTGAAGATGAAAGCTTGGAAATTATTCCAGAATTCACCTGGCTGATAGCCCGAGAAAAGTTATTTTCATACCGCCGCCAGGAAAGCTTCAAGTCATTATTCAATGTTTATTGAAATAAGTGAATAAGCAAAGCAATTGTTCTTAAGTCATAGAAATGGCTTAGCTACTTTTATTCAATTATTTCCCATGCTTATTTAAACGCAAATGCCCTCGTAAGTATTAGTATTGTAAATTTCTGTGAAAATAATTTCTTTCTGATATTTATGTTATTTTAATTTCATACTGACGTGTGTTTAAACACATGTACAAAGCCATATCTTTATTTCCTAAACACGCATACTATGTATATAGTGTATAGAGAAGGTATTGCACTCTAGCGAGAAATTCGACACTGAGATTTCACCGGAAATATATGTTTTAGGGTCTCCTGTATCCAAAAACATCTTCAGAGAAAGGTCCGTGTGTCTGAATACGATAACTCAAAAACGAAAAGTCGGTAAAGTACCAAACTTGGTATTTAAGTTCAGTATCTTCCAGGGATGCGACAGGACAGTTTTGAAAAAAATCCCCTCACCCCAAACTACCCTTTACATGGAACTTTTTTCGAAAATGTTGTTTTTCTCAAAAATGATTCTAAGGATTTTAATTAAAATATCGTATACTAAACATATTTACCTGACAAATAAAATGTATATCTAAATTTTCTGAAAATAGCATCTGAAGACTATTTTATTCTGGATGAATTTTACGGAATTTTGTATAACTGCTAAACCCTAAGATATGGACAACAACTTGCCACACAAAAAATTTGGAGCACATTAAAGCACACAATTTACGTTATATACATTTTTTTCGTGGAGTTGATCGTTTTTTTAGATATTCCTTGTTTTTGGTTTCACCTTTAGAAAACTTATACTTTTCTCATACAAGAATTTGTCAACTCCAGTCCATACAAACAAAGGAACTTCAGTCACATAGCAACCAGCTTTTGACTTCTACTTTAACCTATGGTACTCCCTTATTTCGCTTTTACTTACAAAGAAGCGGGTAATAAGAATATTTCTGCTTATTTTTTCTGGATTACCATGAAGTAAATAGAAGCACAAGCTTTTTAACAATAATTTGTGCAGAGATGTAGAGAAAGTCATATGAATGGAACACATCAGATCTTTTATACAACTATTATTTTATAACTTACAGTAAAATATTTTTGTAGCAGTTATGTATAACTTGTTTGTTTAAAAACACTAAATGTACACGTTATTTTGTGTCGCTAGGCAAAGCCACAAATTAAATGTAGATCATAATTCAGTTATCATGTCTGTTTTGAACAATTAGTTCTTTATTGTTGAGCAGGTGAAAGGAATGGAGTTCGTACCCTTGAGGTTATGTGTTCACCAGGTTGAACAACGTGATTGTGGGCTTGCTCATCGTAAAATGTCCGCCCTCTTGACACATCATTATGGTTTAAAACGTTAATGGATCGTGTCCAAAGCTCCCGTAGTCTGGTCTCGAAACAAATGAAACACGCCGGTTTGATGTCCATATGTGATAAACAGCAGCGTGACAAACCTGGTGGCGTGACTTGGCATTACAGTTATTTTGGTTTTGTTAGCATGACGAATATCTGAGAATGGCTTTACTATGTAGTGTTTAAGTAAGGTACTTCAACTGTTTTTGTTAAAATTAATGCGCCTTTCGGTTTGCTTATGGCTTTGGAAGCAGGTTATTGATCGTCCTTTCTGCCACTGCATGCATTAGGCTTATTAGCTTGTTGCGTCTCCAAATTGGTTCGTCTGTTTTGTCATCTCTTCGCCTCTGCCTCGAGTCTCTTTTGGATACCTTTCTTCTGGCTAACATTGTACGTGTTCCACCATTTATTATTTTCTCTAGCACTTATGTACTATACACGTAGTGGGTACGAGAGCATTACATTCAACCCAAAAATTCGATACCGAGATTTCACCGGAAATACACGTTTTCAGGTCTCCTGAATAAAAAAAAAGAGATTTTTAGAAAAAAACCTGATGTGTTCCATTCACATGACTTTCTCTACATCTCTGCAACAAATTATTGTTAAAAAGCTTATGCTTATATTTACTTCATGCTAATCGAGAAAAAATTAGCAGAAATAGTCTTATTACTTGCTTCCTTGTAAGTAGAAGCGAAATAAGGGAGTACAATAGGTTAAAGTGATAGGCAAAAGCTGGTTGCTATTCGACTGAAGTTCCTTTGTTTGTATAGACAGCAGTTGACAAATTCCTGTATGATTTTCAAAGCTGAAACTAAAAGAAATATTTTAAAAACGATCAACTGCACGAACAAATGTATATAACATAAATTGTGTGTTTTAACGTGCTCTACATTTTTGTATGACATTATATACATTTTATTTGTTAGGTAAATATCTTTAATACATGGAAATTTAAATCAAAATCGTTAGCCATTTTTGAGAAAATCAAAATTTTCGAAAAAGTTCCATGTAAAGGCTAATTTGTTATGGAAGGATTTTTCTCAAAATCTTCGTGTCGCATCGCTGGAATATGCTAAACTTAGATACTAAGTTCAGTATTTTCCCGACATTTCGGTTTTGAATTATCGTGTTCACGGACACACACATACGGACCTTTTTCTGAAAATACTTTTTTTTGGATACAGGGGACCCTAAAACCTATATTTCCGGTGAAATCTCGGTATCGAATATTTTGGTGGAGTACAATACCTTCTCTATATACTATGATTTGTTTATTGCATGTCATTACTTTAAAGGTGTACTTCAAATTCTATGTAGCAATGAGACAAGTCAAGTCATTAATAAAGATTTCAATTTAGAAGGTTAAGAAAGTCTGAAAAAATTTCCAAACTAATTCCCACTGAGCCCAAGGTCAAGTAGCTTCCTGTCCTATTTTATGACAGTTGCCTACACTTGAGTTTTTACTTCGTGCTGTAAGGCATTTGTTTATGTTACAGTAAGGTAAATAGAACGGATTACCTAAGATACGGTATGTGTGGCAAAGAATATTTACTGCAGTTTTACATACTTTGAAAAACCAAAATGTATTGCTGTTTTTTACCAGAAATCAACGTTTTCACGCGTCTAAGTGTTGGTGCAAAATGTTTTGAATTTAGCTCATATTACTGCAAAACAGCCTGAATAAATTCATGAGGTGTTCGTCTATTTTGTTCAAGCTTTTCCTACAGCAGCGCCAACAGTTTGTTTAGTAACAACAATCCTAGGGCGCCCTACACGAAGTGCATCAATCAGAAAATGTTTTCTTTGTTCCATTTTTACTTTCTCTACACATACTATGTAGATGGCGTATAGAAGTTGTTGTATTGCACCCAAAAATTCAATACCGAAAATTTTCCGCAAATAATGTTTTAAGTCCCCCTGAATCCAAAGCAAGCATTTTTGTAAAAAGATCCATGTGTGTGTATTCTGGTATGTTGGTATTCTAGTTTTGGTTTTCTCAAAAATGGCTTTAACGAATATGATTAAAATCAGTATATTAAAGCTATGTATATGGCAAATAAAATGTATATTTTGAATTATCTCCGAACAGTCTCTTTATTCTGAATGAATTTTGCTCAGTTTTGTTAACTGATAAACCGTAGATAGACAAAAGCTTACTACACAAAAATCACGTTAAAACACACAATTTGTTTTTTGGTGGAATTACCAATTTCTGAAATATTCCTTATTATTTGCTTCAGATTTAAAGTACTTAGTTTTCTCATACAGGAACTTATTTTCTGGTCATGCCAAGAAATAGATTTTGATCCCATAGCAACCACATTTTAAAACATTTGACTATCGCTTTAGCCTAGTGTATTCCCTTATTTTCCTTCTACTTATAAGGAACTAAACATCTGCTGATGTTTAAATTTTAAAACTTGCTAAAGCACACAATTTTCATATGCGTTTTTATAAGAGTTACTTTACCGAGCTCACCTTTGTTATTTATTTCAATTGTAGATCACTTAAAACGTTTCTTAAACTGGAAGTCACCTTTCGTTTCGTATCTCTTTTGACTTAGTACTGGACTTGCAAAGAGAACCGAATTTCCACAGTTTCACATAACGACCACTTTTTGAAAGATTTCACTGTCACTTTAGCCTAGTGCATTTGTTTATTTTACTTCTACTTACACAGAAGCAAGCAATAAGACAATTTCTGCTACAAATTTCTGCCTGGTAGTAGGTATGGGGGTAGCGTGTATACCTCACGTTCAACAGGTTGCGAGTTCGAATTTCACTTAGATTCCCGGAAAAAGGTTTTTTCGGTGTTTTGCCTTCTCTCGAGGTAACGAATGTCGAGTAACTTTAAGCATCATTTCACCCATTACATTCATCATCCGGTATGACGAATTACGTTATAGAACGTTAAGCTAAAAAATCTTATGTGTTCCACTCACCTGATTTTCTCAACACCCCTACAACAAATTATTCTATTTACTTCATCTAATCGAGAAACAATTAGCAGAAATAGTCTTATTACTTGCTTCCCTGTAAGTAGAAGCGAAATAAGGGAGTACAATAGGTTAAAGTGATAGCATGGTTGCTGTGTGACCGAATTTCCTTTGTTTGTATGGACAGGAGTTGACAAATTCCTGTATGAGAAAAGAGACTAAGTTTTTTAAGGCTGAAACAAAAAACAAGGAATATCTAAAAAACGATCAACTCCACAAAACAAATACATACAACATAATTTATGTGTTTTAATGTGCTCTAGATTTTTTTTTTTTTGTTGTTGTAAGTTTTTGTCTATCTCTAACGGTTCACCAGTTACCCAAAATTCCGTAAAATTCACCCAGAATAAAGTAGTCTTCAAAGGCTATTCCCAGAAAGTTCAAGATTTCATATTATTTGTCAAGTATATGTCTTTAATATATGATATTTTTATCAAAATTGTTAGCCATTTTTTATAAAATCAAAATTTTCGAAAATTTTGCCCTGTGAAGGGTAGTTGGGGGTGGGGGGATTTTCTTGAAAATATTCGTGTCGCATCCTTGGAAGATACTGAACTTAAATACCAAATTTGGTATTTAACGGTCTTTTCGTTTTTGAGCTATGCTGCCCACAGACACACACACACAGACACACACACAAGGACATTTTTCTAAAAATGCTTTTTTTTTTGTTTTTTGATTCAGGTGGTCTCAAAACATGTATTTCCGGTGAAATCTCGGTATCGAATTTTTGGGTACAATGCTATACCTTCTCTATACACTATATACATAGTACGTGTAGAGAAAGTAAAAATCTGCCAATGTTTATCTATAGCATGACGATGTAGATAGTCGTGCAGTGGCCGAGTGGATAGACTATTCGCCTTTCACCTAGGTGGTCCGGTTTCGATTGTAACAGACCACATGAGGAATTTTTTGTGAACAAGACGGTGCAGTGGTGGCTTTCTTGGGGTTCTCCGGTTTCCCCCGCCATCGCATTTCACCGGTTATCCATTTTCATTCCCTATATCACCAGTGTTTTCGCTGCGAAGCCATTTAAACTAAAAGCGGGCATTAAACACTATCTACATGAAGTAGATAAAAGAATTGTCTTTTATAAGAATTATTTGAGCAACAGGTAGAGAAAGTCAAGTGAATGGAAAACTTCAATTTCTTTTGTTTATGACAATGAAAGGAGTGAAGGTAGTTTAGACACCCCTAGCGCAGAACAGTAGTAGTGGTCGTGGTCGTCGTCATAGTATTTAATAAGTTTACAACATTTGCGTCGCATGAGTCGGGGGACCGTATGTGCTGTCTAAAAATACTTGCATTTAAAATATTAGTTACAGATCTGTTTTATATATCTTTACAAAATTGGAAATACATACACACACACACGCACACACACCCACACACACACGCTCGCGCGCTACAGCAGAACCACAGAACAATAAAAGAAAGAACACATTGATATCACACTCACACACACACACACACACACACACACACACACACACACACACACACACACGCTCGCGCGCTACAGCAGAACCACAGAACAATAAAAGAAAGAACACATTGATATCACACTCACACACACACACGCTCGCGCGCTACAGCAGAACCACAGAACAATAAAAGAAAGAACACCATGATATCACACACACACACGCTCGCGCGCTACAGCAGAACCACAGAACAATAAAAGAAAGAACACTCTGATTACACACACACACACACACACACACACCCTCGCGCGCTACAGCAGAACCACAGAACAATAAAAGAAAGAACACTCTATCACACACACACACACACACACACGCTCGCGCGCTACAGCAGAACCACAGAACAATAAAAGAAAGAACACCATGATATCATACACACACACACACACACACACACACACACACACACGCTCGCGCGCTACAGCAGAACCGCAGATCAATAAAAGAAAGAATACTCTGATATCACACACACACACACACACACACACACACGCTCGCGCGCTACAGCAGAACCACAGATCAATAAAAGAAAGAATACTCTGATATCACACACACACACACACACACACACGCTCGCGCGCTACAGCAGAACCACAGATCAATAAAAGAAAGAATACTCTGATATCACACACACACACACACACACACGCTCGCGCGCTACAGCAGAACCACAGAACAATAAAAGAAAGAATACTCTGATATCACACACACACACACACACACACACACACACACATAGATTACTCATACACCAGATATATCTATAGTGCTTTATGCTTTACGTTACTACCTCATGATCAGCTCTACCAGTTTCCATATACCATCATTGTCACCGCCTCGAGTATGTTAAACACTATGTACCCGATGTAGATAGATGTATGATGTAGATAAAAGAATTGTGTTTCACAGGCATTTTTTGAGGAACAGGTGCAGAAAGTCAAGCGAATGGAAAAATGAATTAAAATTGAGTGAAGTTGAGATAGTTTTGACATCCCTGGCACAGAACAACGGTGCTCTATATTACTACCGCATGATCAGGCCTACCAGTTTTGTTGTTTCCATATATCATGTGTCCTTTAACCTGGTTGGCTATATCGGACAGTAAATGAAATTGGTAAAACGACGCTCAAATGATCTCGGGGTCCATGGAGCTTAAAGTTACTCGACATTTGTCTTCTCGGGATGTGGTAAAACCCCGAAAAAACCTTATCTGATTAACTCACGACCTATTGAATGCGAGTTAGAGACGCCACCGGCACACTACCCAGGCTGGTCTACCTTTCTGTTGTTTCCTTATACCATGAGTGTCTTCGCCTGCGGTGCCATTTGTAGTAAAAGAGGGTATTAAACAATATCTACGTTGGTGTAGATACATGCATGATATTGACAAAGAATTGTCTTTGATAAGTATTTTTTGAGGAACCAGTAGAGAAACTAAAGTGAATGGAAACCACATATTCTTTTCTTTGCGATATTGAGTGAGGTCTATCTGATGTAGATAGATGCATGATGCAGATAAAAGAATTGTCTTCTATACACATTTTTTGAGGAACAGTTAGAGAAAGTCAAGTGAATGGAAATCATCAGATTCTTTTGTTTATGATCTTGAGAGAGGTGGACGTAGTTTTGACATCCCTGGTGCAGAACACCAGTGCTGTATAATGCTACCTCATGATCAGATCTACCAGATTCCATATACGATCAGTGTCATCGTCTGCGGTGACTTTTGTAGTAAAAGTGGACATTAAACATTAAAAATGAAATGGAGATTTATTTATGGACACTCTTTAACTGCTGTGGTTCTCAGCGTCCCATTCTATACTGGGCGTGAAAGACCACCTCAAAGGCCTCTTTTTCAGGCTTGAGGTTCTTTTACGTGCCGTAAATCTACGACACGGAACCAACGGCTTTTCTTCCCTTCCTAAGGATTTTTTACACCCGAAAAAATCCATCGTCTTCCGCCGAGTTTGAACCCGCGACTTTGTGTGTATGAAGTTAGCATGGTAAGCATTACACCACGGAGGGCAACTCATTAAACGCTATCTATCTGATGTCTTGTATAGTTATTTTTGAGGAGCAGGTAGAGAAAGTCAAGTGGATGGAAAACATTAGATGAGATTGAGTGAGATGGAGAATCTTTTGACATCCCTGAAGCAAACAGCAGTGCTCTTTTGTTGTTTCCATATCATCGCCTGCAGTGCCTTTTGTAGTAAAAGCGGAGATAAGCATCTACCTGTGTAGACAGATGTATCATGTACATACAAGAATTGTCTTCTATAAGAATTGTTTGTGAAAGTCAAATGAATGGAAAACATTGGATTCTTTTCTTTGTGAAATTGGGTGAAATATATCCGATGTAAATAGATGCATATGTAGACAAAAGAATTGTGTTTCATAAGCATTTTTGAGGAACAGGTAGAGAAAGTCAAGTGAATGGAAAATATTAAATGACATTGAGTGAGGTGAGGATAGTTTTGACATACCTGATGCAGAACAGCAGTGCTCTCTATTGCTACCTCATGATCAATTCCATATACCATCAGTGTCAATGCCTGCGGTACCATTTGTAGTAAAAATGGACATTAAACAATACACATCTGATGTGTACCATTCACATGACTTTTTCTATATCCCTGCAACAAAATATTCTTAAAAAGCTTATACTTCTATTTACTTTATGCTAATCAGAAAAAAATAGCAGAAATAGCCGTATTACTTGCTTCCTTGTAAGTAGAAGCGAAATAAGGGACTACCATAGGTTAAAGTGATAGTCAAAAGCTGGTTCTATGTCAATGAAGTTCCTTTGTTTATATGGACAGGAGTTGGCAAGTTCCTGTATGAGAAAAGTATACGTTTTTCATAGCAGAAACCAAAAATTAGGAATGTCTCAAAAACGACGAACTCCACGAAAAAAATGTATATAACATAAATTGTATGTTTTAATGTGCTCTACATTTTTTGATGTAGTAAGCTTTTGTCCATCTCTTACGGTTTAGCAGTTATTCAAAATTCAGTAAAATTCATCCAGAATGAAGTAGTCTTCAGAGGCTATTTCCAGAAAATTCAGGATATACATTTTGTTTGTTAGGTAAATATCTTTAAAATACGAAATTTTAATCAAAATTGTTAGAGCCATTTTTTTAGAAAATCAAAATGTTCGAAAAAAGTTCCATGTAAAGGGTAGTTTGGGGTTGGGGGATTTTTCTCAAAACCTTCGTGTCGCATCCCTGGAAGATTACTAAACTTAAATACCAAGTTTGGTATTTTACCGACTTTTCGTTTGAGTTATCGTGTTCACAGACACACGGCCACACACGGACCTTTTTCTGAAAATACTTTTTTGGATACAAGGGACCCTAAAACATATATTTCCGGTGAAATCTCGGTATCGAATTTTTGGGTGGAGTGCAATACTTCTCTATCCCTATGTACATTGTACATATGGGGCTAGAGAAAGTAAAAATGAAATGGAGTTTTATCTATGGACGTTCTATAACCGCTGTGGTTTTCAGCGTCTCATTCTATTCTGGGCTCAGAGGCTTAATTTTTCTCAGAGGCCTCTTTTTCAACCTTGAGGTTCTTTTACATGCCGTAAATCTACGACACGGGACCAACGCTTTACTTCCCTTCCAAAGAATGCCATGGCGTCATTCGCCGGGTTTGAACCCTTGACTTGGGTATATGAAGTTAGCGTGGTGTCCAGTACACTCATTAAACACCAGATGTAGATAGAAGAATTGTGTTTCATAAGAAGTTTTTTTAGGAACAGGTACAGAAGTCAAGTGGATCGCAAGGTGTGAGATGGAGATAGTTTTGACATCCCTGGCGCAGTGTTCCATATTGCTACTTCATGATCAGGCCTACTAGCGCCAGGCAATTGTGTGTCACCTTCCTTCACCACATCACTATAAATAATAAAACATTAAGGCAGGTAGGCAGGCGATGTGGCAAGATCCTCCACCACTACCACCACCATATGATGTCGGCAGGTGTTGAAATTCACTTTGAGGTCAGCTCCTTGGCCTGCGGGACAAGTCAAAACATTACTTACAATCCTTTCCATTCCTCTACTCGATTTGTCAATGTGAAACAGTGAGCTTCCAAATGACTGCTGTTTTACTGGTCAGAGAACTGAAGCGGTCGAGTTGTTCAAAGAGCTTCTTGATACAAAATTACCCTTTTCAAATACAAATATCAAGTGGTACTAGATTAATTGTTTTTTCACTCAAGCCGTGTGTAGGACAGAAGTTGGATAGGTAGAGTCAGACTGAAAAATTCAATGCCATATCCGGGATTTGAACCACGGATCTCCCGATCTCTAGCCGGTTGCTCTGCCACTGAGCTACCATAATAGTAGGCTATACTATGAATCCTGGGACTTAAAGTACTCACGACATTGTAAGTCGCCAATGAGGTTGTTATCTCAAAATAATTTGAAAACACCTTGTGGTTTACTGGGAAACATGCAAGTCCTCTTCTTCTTCACTTCACGGTATGGGCAGATTGCCCGTTCCGTCTCCCAGTAGTTCCCTTACTTTTTTCTGGGTCCTATGCCGCCATGTTGCCATGGTAACTCAGTGGCAGAACAACCGGCTAGAGACCGGGAGATCCGTGTTCAAATCCCGGCTATGGTATTGCATTTTTCAGTCTGACTCTACCTATACAAATACCAAATGTCCGGAAAAGTCATTTCATCTCCTTGTGAGCTGTTAGTGCGGCTGCTTACTAAGACGGAGGCCCGAAATCGATTCCTGTTACTGTCATGGGGATTTTCTCCCGATGGGAGACCTGGACCAAGTCTCGTGAAGTCCCGATCAATTGAAGAGCTGTATTTTTTCCAAAACTTGATTACCCTCAAACGGGGTCGCTCCATCCTACCTCTGGGCAATAACCATTAGTAAACAAAATAAATTCTGTACTAGGGGTGAGAGACAACATACGAGGGTTGGCTGATAAGTCCCGGGCCTCATACAGATAGGGCGCTACTAGGCCAGTTAGACGATAGCTTGTATCCATAGTTACAAGTCAACAGCTTGTTTACTTTTCGAATGACAGCGTTTTAAACAAGACAACTTTAAGAGTTTTCACGAAATGGCGGATTTGGAAAAACGAGCAGTGATTAAATACTCCCTTTTGGAAGGTTTAAAACCTAAAGAAATCAAGGAGAAATAAACAGTACATTGAAAGACTCTGCCCTTCATCTTCAATGATTAAAAGGTGTGTTGCACAGTTTAAAATGGGACGTACGAGCACTAGTGATGAGCCTCGCTCTGGACGCCCTGTAGAAGTGACAACTCCAGAGATAATTGAAGAAATTCATCGTTTAATACTGGAAGACCACAGATTAAATCTGTTTGAGATAGCAGAGGCTGTAGACGTATTAAAAGGCGGTCATATTTTAAGTAATGTTTTGGGCTTTCACAAGGTCTGTGCAAGATGGATGCCGCGGTTGTTGACACCTGTTCAAAAGCTGCAATGAAAAACCCTTCCTGTTAAGAATGTGGAGCTCTAAATCTGTTTCCTGGAGATACTGCTTACAAATCGAGAATCGCACCTCAATAAAGGGACCAGTAAGTTTAAGACTTGGCAACAGCGAGAGTTGGTTTCCGGTCGTACACACCCTAACTGCTAAACAGAAATACCGCGAACCCTAACTTCACGTGGAGTTGATCGTTTTTGAGATATTCCCGGTTATTGGTTTGAGCTTTAAAAAATCTGATGTTACATTCACATGACTATCTCTATATCTCTGCAATAAATTATTTTTAAAAAGCTTATGCTTCTATTTACTTCCTCCTAATCGAGAGAGAGAAAAAAAAAACAGAAATAGACTTATTACTTGTTTCCTTGTAAGTAGAAGCGAAATAAGGAAGTACCATAAGTTAAAGTGATTGTAAAAGCTGGTTACTATGTGACTGATGTTCTTTTGTTTGTATGGACACGAGTTCACTACGTTCTGTATGAGAAAAGTGTAAATTTTTATAGCTGAAATCCTAAACAAGGAATGTCTCAAAAACAATCGCCTCCACGAAACAAATGTATATATCATAAATTGTGTGTTTTAAAGTGCTCTACATTTGTTGTGTGGTAAAGTCTTATCCATATCTTACGGTTTGGCAGTTATGCAAAATTCCATAAAGCTGACCCAGAATAAGGTAGTCTTCAGAGGCTATTCCCAGAAAATTCAAAATATACTTTTTATTTGTCAGGTAAATATCTTTAATATACGATATTTTAATTAAAATCGTTAGAGCCATTTTTTAGAAAATCAAAATTTTCGAAAAAGCTTCTATGTAAAGGGCAGTTTGGGGTGGGAGGATTTTTCTCAAAATCTCCGTGTCGCATCCTTGGAAGATACTAAACTTGAATTCCAAGTTTGGTATTTTACCGTCTTTTCGTTTTTGAGTTATCGTGTTCACAGACACGCGGACACACACACGGACCTTTTTCTGAAAATAGTTTTTTTGGATACAGGGAACCCTAAAACATATGTTTCCGTTGAAATCTCAGTATCGAATTTTTTGTTGCAGTGCAATACCTTCTCTATACACTATGTACATATTACGTATAGAGGAAGTAAAAACATACTTCTATCATACGGGAGTTTGTCAACTCCTGTTCATACAAACAAAGGAACTTCAGTCACATGGCAACCAGCTTTTGACTAATACTTTAGCCTATATTATTGTCTTATTTCCCCTTCAACTTGCATGGCAGCAAGTAATAAGACTATTTCTGCTGTTTTTTTTTTTCAATTTGCATGAAGTAAATAGAAGCATTAGCTTTTTAACAATAATTTGTTGCAGAGAAGTAGAGAAAGTCATGTGAATGGAACACGTCAGATTTTTTTTTTTTTATCTTAATGAATTCGGACTCTTCCACTGGTAGGAATGTTCTTTAGTCTTATTGAACTATGCAAGGATCTCCAGAGATTTGCACAGAATTTGATGCACTCTTTCTGTTCTAACGTTGGATCCAGCATAAAATCGCCACACACTACACATAGAGTATTATGAAAAGTACTATAGAATCTCAACACATCTACTCAGCTCATGTAACTTTAAACACTCGCTCATCATATGTGATAGTGTTGCCTCCTAGTGGTATAAAACTCTACTGCAACTATTTACGAGGTGGCAGCACCAGTCCCGAAAATTTTGGACACCATTTCGTATGTAAAATAGGGGTAATACTTTAGTTCACATATTTATGGAGAGCATATGCGGTTACTCGAAACATGCGACTGTTTGACACATGTGATGTAATATATGTACTTAATAAGTATTACTGATGTGCTCCATTCACATGATTTTCTCTACATCTCTAACAAATTATTGTTAAAAAGCTTATTCGTCTATCTACTTCATGCTAATCGAGATAAACATCAGTAGAAATGGTCTTATTCCTTGCTTTCTTGTAAATAGCAGGGAAGTATGGGAATTCACAGGCTAAAGCGATAGTCAAATGTTTTAAAAGAATATTGTCTAAGTGTTTTAAAACTGGCACCAATAACAAGCAATAACTCAAAAATGGCAGACTCCACGAAAAAAATGTATATTACATAAATTGTGTGTTTTAACGAGATCTACATTTTTTATGCTACACGTTTTTCTCTATCTGTTACGGTTTACTAGTTATGTAAAAATTCAGAAAAATTCAACCAGAGGCTATTCATAGAAAATTCAAGATATACATTTTATTTGTCTCTTTAATATGAGGTATTTAAATCAAAATCGTTTTTGAGAAAATAACAGTGTTCGAAATTTTTATCATATAAAGCGTAGTTTTGGATGGGGAGATTTTTCTCAAAATCTTCATGTCGCATCCTTAGAAGATACTAAATTCAAATACCAAGTTTGGTATTTTACCGACTTTTCGTTCCTTAGTCATCGTGTTCACAGACACACGGACCTTTTTCTAGAAAGATTCTTTTTTGGATTCAGGAGCTCTAAAACATGGATTTCTAGTGAAATTTCGGTATCGAATTTTTGGGTAGAACGCAATACGTTATCTATACACTATGTACATAGTAATGTAGAGAAAGTAAACATTGTATCATAGAAGTTGTGTGTTTTATTGAGATCTCCATTTTTATGCAGTAAGATTTTGACTATCGCTTACGGTTTACCAGTTATCCAAAGTTCAGTAAAATTCATTCGAATAATGAGTTCTTCAGAGGCTTTCCCCACAAAATTCAAGATATACGTTTTATTTATCATGTATCTTAAATATAAGAAAATTTAATCAAAATAGTCAGGTTTGAGAAAATATAAATGTTCGCAGCTTTTTCCCTGTAAAGGTTAGTTTTGGATTGATAGATTTTTCTCAAAATCTTCGTGTCGCATTCTTGGAAGATACTACATCCAAATGCCAAGTTTGGTATTTTACGACTTTTTGTTTTTGAGTTATTGTGTTCACAGTCACACGGACACACACGGACTTTCTATACAGGGGCCTTAAAACGTGTAATTCCGTTGAAACCTGGATGTCTCATTTTTGGGTGGAAAGCAATGTGTTATCTATATACAATGTACACATAAATACCAGGATCTCAGCCTCAGCAATCTATCATCTGTCCAGCCGCAGTTCACCGGTAATGTAAACAAAAGCAACAGTTCTGATTGGTTGCTGAACGGTTTACTGCTTTTCTCTATAAAAATAGTTCCTCTTAATTTTCTGAAAGAAGTACACATATTCCACATTAAACTATGCAATGTTGTCAAAATAACATACTAAAAATTATTATTAAACGGACATTTGTTGAATTTTAATCATTTTTCCCTTGCACAACAAAGCTCGTGTGTTGTGCCGTTCATTGCATCGGATGATTTTCAGTTACCACGTGGAGATCGTAGTGTGCCTGTGTTAGCAATGGCGGAGGCGTGTGATACTAGTGTAGTGAAACGTAAGCAAGAAAGACCTTTAAAAAGTGGCGAGAAAACAATTGTTCTTAACTATACAATAAGTTTTGTGAAAAATATCCTACTCCTCAGCTAAGCACCACGTGGTCCGTCCACGTGCGTTCGCGGAATAATACATTTTGGTTTGTAGACATCGCCGATGAATTAACTCTGGACAGATAATAGTAGAAGGTGCCACTTTTTATTCACGTGAGTGTACATGTTAGGGAGCATTGCTTGAAAATGCGTAGAGTTTGGGCGTAGATGTAATGGCAAGTGTCGGGAAAGTATTTTTTGAGGGATGCTTGCTGTCAATCTCTGTCATCAAAGATAATAGGAAGAGGAGAGAACGTGTGTGGGAATAGAGAGCGCCGAGGCAGTAATCTCTGTTATTGTGTTTGATTTGCCCACCCAGCTGCAAGGTTTGCTATGACTCATGCGCTATCTCTCTCCCACTATGGACTCAATACAAGTAGGTGCTTCTTGCAGGAACTCTGCACCTGCAAATTATTCCTCCACCATTTGATATAGACAAATTGTCACTCGCAGCGTTCAGCAATATCCATACAGGTTTTATGTTCCTTTTTACTTTCTCCACACGTATGTACAATGAATAGAGAAGACGTTGTATTCCATCCAAAATTTTGATACCAAGATTTCACCGGACATAGACGTTTTAAGGTCCCCTGTATCCAAAAAAAAAGTATTTTCAGATAACATGTGTGTGTGTGTGTGTGTGTGTGTGTGTGTGTGTGTGTCAGTGAGCACGATAACTCAAAAACGAAAAGTCGGTTAAATACTAAACTTGGTATTTAAGTTAAATATCTTCCAGGAATGCGATTCGAAGATTTTGAGAAAAATCCTTCCAGTCTAAATTACCCTTTACATGGAAAATTTTCGAAAATGTTATTTTCTTAAGCAGTCTTCAGAGGCTATTCCCAGAAAATTCAAGATCTACATTTTATTTGTCAGGTAAACATATTCAATGTACGATATTTTAATCAAAACCGTTGAGAGACATTTTTGAGAAAATCAAAATTTTCGAAAAAAAATGCCATGTAAAAAGTAGTTGAGGGTGGGGGATTTGCTTGAAAATCTTCGTGTTGCATCCTTGGAAGATAAACTTAAATACCAAGTTTGGTTTTTAACGGTCTTTTCGTTTTTGAGCTATGCTGCCCCGCCCACAGACACACACACACATACACAGACACACATATACACACAGACGGAGGTTTTTCTAAAAATGCTTTTTTTGGATTCAGGGGGTTCTAAAAGATGTATTTCCGGTGACATTTGGGTATCGAATTTTTGGGTGCATTACAATACCTTCTCTATACACTATGTACATAGTCCGTATAGAAGAAGTAAAAATTCAAAGGCATTGCCGGGATTTGAACCGCGGATCGTCCGGCCTCTAGCCTGTTGTGCTATCCCTGAGCTATCATGGCAACATGTCGGCATGACATTAAATTCCTCAACTGACTCGTATGTTTCCCAGTGAGCCACCAGGTGATCTATTTTAAGTTGACATATCCCATTGACATACCGGCTAGAGACCGATAGATCTGTGGTTCAAATCCCGGTTATGGAATTGAGCTTTTCAGTCTGACTCTTAACTATCCAACTTCTGTCCTACACACTGCTTGTGTGGTAAAATAATTAACACTAATTGACCATAATAGTTGGCTAAACTATGAATACCAAAGTAGTTACAATATTGTAAGTATGTCATTTCGAAATAGTTTGAGATCATTTTGTGACTTACCGGGAAACATGTGAATCAGTTTAGAAATTTAATTCTGTG
Source organism: Hymenopus coronatus (assembly GCA_030762935.1). Taxonomy (NCBI): domain Eukaryota; kingdom Metazoa; phylum Arthropoda; class Insecta; order Mantodea; family Hymenopodidae; genus Hymenopus; species Hymenopus coronatus. Next base: position 157,192,179 of record CM060896.1, on the reverse strand, counting down.
CCGGCATTTTGCCAGGGTAGCTCAGCGGTAGAGCAACCGGCTAGAGAACAAGAGATCCGAGGTTTAAATCCATGTTATGGCAATGAATTTTTCAGTCTAACCATGCAACTCCTGTCCAACACACCTCTTGTGTAAAAATCTGATGTGTTCCATTCACATGACTTTCTCTATATCCCTGCAACAAATTAGTCTTAAAAAGCTTATACTTCTATTCACTTTATGCTAATCAGAAAAAAATGAGCAGAAATAGTCTTATTACTTGCTTCCTTGTAAGTAGAAGCGAAATAAGGGACTACCATAGGTTAAAGTGATAATCAAAAGCTGGTTGCTATGTCAATGAAGTTCCTTTGTTTATATGGATCGGAGTTGACAAGGTCCTGTATGAGAAAAATATAAAGTTTTTCATAGCAGAAACCAAAAATAAGGAATGTCTCAAAAACGACAAACTCCACGAAAAAAATGTATATAACATAAATTGTCAGTTTTAATGTGCTCTACATTTTTTGTGTAGTAAGTTTTTGTCCATCTCCTACGGTTTAGCAGTTACTCAAAATTCCTTAAAATTCATCCAGAATAAACTACTCTTCAGAGGCTATTCCCAGAAAATTCAAGATATACATTTTATTTGTCAGATAAATATGTTTAATATACGAAATTTTAATCACAATCGTTAGAGTCATTTTTAATAAAATAAAAATTTTCGAAAAAAGTTCCATGTAAAGGGTAGTTGGGGGTGTGGTGATTGTTCTCAAAATCTTCGTGTCGCATCCCTGGAAGATACTAAACTTAAATACCAAGTTTGGTATTTTACCGAGTTTTCGTTTTTGAGTTAGCGTGTTCACGGACACACGGACCTTTTTGTGAAAATGCTTTTTTTGGATATTGGGGACCCTAAAACATATATTTCCGGTGAAATCTTGGTATCGAATTTTTGGGTGGAGTGCAATACATTCTCTATACACTATGTACATTGTGCGTATAGAGAAAGTAGAAAACAATATGGCTATACTATAAATCCTGGGACTAACGCACTTACGACATTGTTAGTCGCCATTAGAGATCTCCTTGTGGTTTACCGGGAAATATGCGAGTCAGTTGAAAAGTTTAATGCCATGGTAGCTCAGTGGTAGAACAACGGGCTAGAGACCGGGTGATTCAAATCCCGGTTATGGTATTGAATTTATACTTTCTCTGCGCGTACTATGTGCATAGTATATAGAGAAGGTATTGTAATGCGCCCAAAATTCAATACCGAGATTTCATCGGAAATACATTTTCTGACATCCTCTGAATCCAAAAAGAAAAGCATTTTTAGAAAAATGTTCGTGTGTGTCTGCCATTTCGTCGAGTGAGAGCATTAGTAACTGTCTGTGGGCTAGGTGGTCTATCCGGAACTGAACCATGGGATGCTGGCACTTCCCCTTTCGAGTTGAACTAATTGTGAACTTTTAGGGACCCTCCACTACGGCTCTCTCCCTGTCCGGATATCGGCCGCCCTCAGAAATTCCATTAATCTCATCCTTCCCCAGGTGTCTGACGTGCAATAAGCCCACCCAGTAGTTTGAAATATCCCTCCGTAAGAGACACATACACATGGTGGTTTCAGCATCCCATTTTATGTTGACCGTGTGGTTAGACCACTCGCCTCTCACCTTCGATCCCAAGCGACCGCGTGTAAGATTTGTGGTGGACAAACCGCGGCAGGGGCGGGTTTTCTCCGGGTTCTACAACTTCCCCCACTATTGCATTCCACCGGTGCTTCATCTTCATTCCATGTATCACCGTGGCATTGCCTGCGGTGCCATAAATAGTAAAGGCGAACATTAAACACCACCAAAAAATTATGCGGGGTGTAAAACCACCACTTAATTTTGCTCAGAGGGCTCTACCAGGCTTGTAGTTCTTTTACGTGCCAAAATCTATGGCATGAGACCAATGCCTTTAACTTCCCTTCCGAAGGAAGCCATGCTAAAAATATTTACGCCGGGAAAAAAACTAACAAAAACAAAAAAAAACAAAAAAACATGACCTTCCACCAGTTTTGAACCCGCGACCTTGAAAAGGTTAGTATTGCGACCACTACACCATTTTGCTTCTTTACCTTGTTAGCATATTTCTTGTAATTCTTGTGGTGCTTTTCATGTATTTCATTTATCTTTATCTTTCATCTGATCTTTTCTTCCTTGCCATTTCCATCTCGGGCCCATTTATAAAGCAGAGCAGCGGCGGCTTCGTTCCCGTTCAATTGTTGAATTGTAGCTCTTTTAATTCATTACGTCATCTAGATGATGGTCCATTCATTCTCCTCCCACTGTTTGAACACAGCGCTTGCTTCAATGCCAGTTCCTTGAAGAAAAACTTCTTTTTGCTGTCTCTACACATAGTAGATTGAGAAGCTATAGTACTCATGTAGAAATTTTACCGGAAATGTGTGTTTGGATGTCCCCTAATTCCAAAAAGGCAACATCTTCAACCTTGGTAGGGTTTTTATTCTCGGAAAGTTTGTTTACCTGATAAAATGTAAAACAGTTTTCGTCCAATATCCAATTTCCAATTATATGTCTTTTTAGTACCTTTGGTTCTGATTACTTTCTCTACACGTAATATGTACACAGTGTATAGAGAAGGTGTTGCAATGCACCCAAAAATTCGATAGCAAGATTTCACCGGAAATACATGTTTTGAGACTCCCTGAATCCAATAGAAGCATTTTTAGAAAAATGTCCGTGTGTGTCTGTGTGTGTGTGTGTGTGTCTGTGAGTATATGTGTGTGTGTGTGTCTGTGGGCAGCATAGCTCAAAAAGGAAAAGTCCATTAAAAACGAAACTTGGAATTTCGGTTTGGTATCTTCCAAGGATGCGACACGAAGATTTTTTAGAAAATCGCCCCACCCCCAACTACCCTTTTATTTTCTTAAAACTGGCTCTAACGATTTTAATTAAAATGTCGTATATTAAAGAACTTGACCTGACAAATTAAATGTATATCTTAAATATCCTGGGAATAACCCCTGAAGAGTACTTTATTCTGGATGAATTTTACGGAATTTTGCATAACTGCTAAACCATCAGAGATAGACACAACCTTACGACACAGATAATGTAGAGCACATTAAAACACACAATTTATGTTATATACATCTTTTTCGTGGTGTTGATCGTTTTTGACATATTCCTTGTTTTTGATTTCACCTTTGAAAAACATACTTTTTCTCATATAGGAATTTGTCAACTCCTGTCCATACGAACAAGGAACTTCAGTCACATAGCAACCATCTTTTGACGATCACTTTAACCTATGATACTCCCATATTTCGCTTCTACTTACAAGAAAGCAAGTAATAAGACTATTTCTCCTAATCTTTTCTCGATTAGCTTGAAGTAAATAGAAGACTAATCTTATTAACAGTAATTTGTTACATAGAAGTAGAGGAAGTCAAGTGAATGGAACACATCAGATTTTTTCTCGATTAGGAAGTAAATGGAAGCGTAAGTTTTTAATAATAATTTGTTGCAGATATAAAGAGAAAGTCATATGGTTGGAACACATCAGATATATATATATATTTAAATTTGTATGAACTCTTTTCTCAAGGCGATTTGTATAAGGAACTCTATTACTCTTTGAAATAAAAATCCAATTATTGTAAAAATTATCTTCTTAAATGAATATTTGTATAAGAGATTAAATTATTCTTTCGAGTCACAATATGTACTATCAAGGTATTCAAAATTACCACACGTATGTACATTCCTTATCCTTCGTTCTTCTACGTCTCCAAGTAAACTGTTTCAAACAACAAGAGACTGTGCAGTCTAGTACTAACTCATTTGTTCTTTCATTAAGAAAACAAGCTTATTTATATTTATAAATATTTGATCATCGTTCGTCGTTTATACGTAGAACTTTCTTTTTAACTAATAATACAAAGTAAAGGTAATGAAATAAAATTACACGGGTACACAATTTTCCGTTGCAATCCTCTTTAGTACGTATTAGAATTTAGGTACTATATTCCAACCAAAAATTCGATTTTAGTAATCTGTCTGTGTATGTGTGTGTCTCAGGGCAGCATAGCTCAAAAACGAAATTTTCTGTTTAAATTCAGTATCTTCTAAGGTTGCAAGACGAACAGTTTCAAGATGATCCCCAGCAACCCAACTAGCGTTTACATGGAACATTTTTTGAAATTGTTTATTTTCTCAAAAAAATCCTCTAAGAATAAAATTTTGATTAAAATGCAATATGTTTATGATATGTATATTTCCAACGATATGTATATCCTGTATTTTCTAGGAATAGCCTCTGAAGACCTCTTCATTCTGGATGACTGTTGTGTAACCGGTAAACCGTAAGAAATAGACAAAAACTTGATCTCGTTAAAACACGCAATTTGTCATTTACGAGGGCCGTTTTGTTTTTCAACCTCCGATAGGGTATAAATAAAAGACAAGTTCATAGAGAAAAAATATTTTATTACTAAAAGTTTTGTACACTTTGGTTACTTTTCAACACAATCACCGAAAAAATTGAGACATTTATCGTACCTGTGCACAAGCTTTGTAATATTCGCTTCAAAAAATGTTGCCGCCAATGACTTCAAATGAGCGTTGACGTTGTTTTGAAGATCTTCATTGGCTTGAAAGTGCTGCCCTCTTAGCCATATTTTCAGTTCAGGGAAAAAGTGAAAGTCGCTGGGTGCCAGGTCAGGACTGATGTTCAAAAATGTCCGTTTGAAATTGCTCAAGGAGCCGATGGGTTGTGCCAGCATGTGTGGACGAGCGTTGTCATGGATCAACACAATTACTGAAGTCAGCATTCCTCTTCGTTTGTTTTGAATGACTCTCCGCAAACGTCGTAAAGGAATTTACTAGCTCTTTAGCGTATTATTCTTGTTGCAAGGTATGAGAAATGTCTTAGTATTTATCTCGATTAGCATGATGTGTTTAAAAGAATAATATGTCGCAACGCAACAATAGTTTGTAGAGAAAGTTGTGTGAATGGAACACATCAGATTTTGTCTTGGTTATGAAAAAGATTGTCTCTTATTACTATAGCTCTTGGACAACACTATACATAAAAGAAGCGTTTGTATTTTATAAGTTTTAATATGAAGGCAAGTGGGCTCGAGAAGAAATAGCTTAGCGTTCATCCATCCGGAAACGGCTAACTTGTTCAGCAGAGCAAACTTCATGTTTTATTCATAATCATTAAAATTGCACAACATAAATTCAAGACGCTCTTGAAGCCACTAGCCACCGACATTCTGCAATTTTGCGCTAAATAAATGAAGACTACGGCGCGCTTTAACAACGTAATGGAAGTGATTGCCTGATAAAAGCACTGGCCGGTAAAACTGAGATTTTTGCCCTCTCCTTCAGACACGATCCAGAGGACACAATTTATGGATTAATAAATCTGTCATGCTGTAATGAAATGTTGCTCAAGTAGGAAGCAGGTCTCGAAGCATTCAGCAGGCCTGTAGCCTTCTCTGCCGGATAAATAGAAAATTGCTTTAACAGAAAAGTGTAATTTTCGGTGATTAAATTTATTGTCAAACATATATTATGTGTCGTAAATTTATTGGACATTTATAATCATCTATCATTCTTCCATGATTCATGATATCCTTGTACCTTGGTAATATGTTACCTGTGTTTTGTAACTAGAAACGAGATGAAATTCAATAATGTAATTACAACGTTAATTTTTAAATGCTGCATGATAAGAGGTCCTTGGTTTGATTGAACATTGACGCAGTGTATAAGGAATAGAAGTACAAGTATAGAAAAGGTGTATTTATGCACCCAAATATTCGATTTAAAGATGCTTTAGGACCCCCTAAATAAAAATCTGATGTGTACCATTCACATGACTTTCTCTATATCCCGGCAACAAATTCTTCTAAAAAGCTTATACTTCTATTTACTTTATGCTAATCAAAAAAAAAATTAGCAGAAATAGTGTTATTACTTGCTTCCTTGTAAGTAGGAGCGAAATAAGGAAGTACCGTACGTTAAAGTGGTAGTCAAAAGCTGGTTGCTATGTCAATGAAGTTCCTTTGTTTATATTGCTCGGAGCTGACAGGTTGTTACGTTTTTCATAGCAGAAACCAAAAATAAGGAATGTCTCAAAAACGACGAACTCACGAAAAAAAATTATAGAACATAAATTGTGTAGTAAGTTTTTGTCCATCTCTTACGGTTTAGCAGATATTCAAAATTCAGTAAAATTCATCCAAAATAAACTACTCTTCAGAGGCTATTCCCAGAAAATTCAAGATATATATTTTATTTGTCCGGTAAATATCTTAAATATACGAAGTTTTAATCAAATTCGTTAGTCATTTTTGAGAAAATCAAAATGTTCGAAAAAAGTTCTATGTAAAGGGTAGTTGGGGGTTGGGGATTTTTCTCAAAATCTTCGTGTCGCATCCCTGGAAGATACTAAACTTAAATACCAAGTTTGGTATTTTACCGACTTTTCGTTTCTGAGTTATCGTGTTCACAGACACACGGACACACACACATACATACACACACACGGACCTTTTTTGTGAAAATGCTTTTTTTGGATATTGAGGACCCTAAAACATATATTTCCGGCGAAATCTCGGTATCGAATTTTTGGGTGGAGTGCAATACCTTCTCTATACACTATGCACATAGTGCGTATAGAGAAAGTAAAAAAAAAGTCCCATGTTACACTCACCTGACTTTCTCTACCTGCTCTACAAAAAACGTCTTACAAAGGCTTCTTCTTCTTTCTAATCAATGCTAATCGAGATGAACATTAACGGAATGCCCTTATTGCTTAATTTCTTATACGTAGAACAGAACTAAGGGAATGAACTAGGCTAAATTGATAGTCAATTGTTTTAAAATCAATCGTTATGCGATTGTCATTCATTGCAAATCACTTCTTTAATTGGCCAGCAGTAGAAAAAAAAACACTTCCTGTTTGAAAAAAGAATAAATACTTAATAATTAAAACCAATAACAAGGAATACCTCAGAAACGGTTTCCTCAACTACAAAAAGGACATAAGTTATGTGTTGTGAGAGATCTATATTTTTTGTATACTAAGTTTTTGTCTATCTCTTACGGTTTAGCAATTACGCAAAATTCGGCAAAATTCATCCAGAATAAAGAGGTCTTCTGAGGCTACTACCAAAAAATTCAAGATATGCATTTTGTTTAGGATGTAAATAGATTTAAAATGCTGGATTTTAATTAAAATCTTAGAGCCATTTTTAAGAAAATCAAAATTTTCAAATTTTTTCTATGTAAAGGGTAGTTTGAATTGGGGGATATTTCTCGAAATCTTCGTGTCGTATCCCTGGAAGATACTAAACTTAAATACATAATTTACCAGCTTTTCGTTTTTTAGTTATCGTATTCACAGACTAACGGACCTTTTTCTAAAAATGCTTATTTTGGATACAGGGGACTCTGAAACATGTATTTCCGGTGAAATTTCGGTTTCAAATTTTTGGATGGAGTGCAATAACTTCTCTATACACTACTGTAGAGAAAGTAAACAGTATTTTTAGAAAAATGTCCGTCCGTGTGCGTGCGCGCGCATATGCTTGTGGGCAGCATAGCTCAGAAAAGAAAACTCTGTTTAAGACCAAGCTTGATATTTAATTTTAATATCTTACAAGGATGCGACACGCAGTGAATAATATCGCTAGTTATTACTTTCTCTACACGTACTATGTACATAGTGTATAGAGAAGGTATTGTAATGCAGCCAAAAATTCGAGATTTCACCGAAAATATAAGTTTTACCACCCCTAGAACACAAAAAATTAGCATGTTTAGAAAAATGTGTGTGTGTGTGAGTGTGTGTGTGACTGTTTACAGCATAGCTCAAAAACGAAAAGTCCGTTAAATACCAAACTTGATATTTAAGTGCTTATCATCCAAGGATGCGACGCGAAAATTTTCAAGAAAATCCCTTACCTCCCCCAACTCATTTTTACATGAAAAAAATTGGAAAATTCTGAGTTTTCAAAAATAGTTTCAATGATTATGATTAAAATATCTTATATGTAACATAGTTACATGTCAAAATGTATATCGTGAATTTTCTGGGAATAGTCGCTTTTTTTTGGGGGGGGGGGTAGTGTTTAACGCCCGATTTAACTACTTATGGCACCGCAGACGGTGACACTGATGATACATGAATGAAGATGGAGCACCGGTGGAATGCAATGGCGGGGGAAACCGGAGAACCCAGAGAAAACCCATCCCAGCGCCGCTTTGTCACCACCACAAATCTCACATGCGTGGCCGTCTAGGTGAGAGGCGAGTGGTCTAATCACTCGGCCACGGCGCGGCCGAATAGTCTCTGAAGACCTCTTTATTCTGGATGGGTTTTTCTGAATTTTGTATAACTACTAAACCGTAATAGACAGACAAAACCTTTGTACAAAAATTAAGATCACGTTAATACACATTTTATGTTACATACATTTTGTTTTCGTGGAGTTGACTATTTTCGAGATATTCCTTGTTATTGATTTAGTTTTCATTTTTTTTATTTGAAAAAAAAATACAGTTTCGGAGGCTTGTCAGGACTCCGGGGCTGTATTCCTTTTTTCTCCATGTTTTCCAGTTTCCTATATTTCCATAGTAGACATTATTCTTAACGTTTTCCTTTTACATATACATACACAGACGTAGACACATTTACAAACACAGAAACACCCATGCCCAAGGCGGGACTCGAACCCACGATCCTGTGCACCACGAAGCGTCAAAGCTTTTTAAGTCACTCACACATTTCCAGACTCTGAGAGAATTGCATTGATCTTGTTTAGAGAAAAATGCCATACCCCAGCTAGGAATCGAACCCAGGACCCCTAGTTTGGTAGATAAACGCTCTACCGATCTGGCCAGCCGTAGTTTTAAAACACTTGAACTTTTCTCATACAGGAACTTACCAACTCCTGGCCATGCAAAGAAACGTATATCTATCCCATAGCAACCACATTTTAAATATTTGACTGGCGGTTTAGCCTAGTCTATTTCCTTATTTCCCTCCTACTTATAAGGAACTAAGTAATAGGACCGTTTCTGTCGATTAGCATGAAGTACATAGAAGAACACGCTTATTAACAATAATGTGCACAAAGATGTAGAGAAAGTCGTGAGAATGAAACACGTCACATTTTTTTTTAAAAAGAATTCTTGTAGTAAGAAGGGAAACCGAGGAAGAATGAAGGAAGTCGGGGCGCATATTGAAAGTGTAAAATTAGGACAGTCAAATATTGGTGAGAATCGTTCTCGGAAAGCAATCTCTAATTAGGGCAGTCTCCTACCGTGAACAGCTGAGAATGGAAGGGTAATTCGACGTGATCATCAGAATTAAAAAAAATCTTATGTGTACCATTCACATGACTTTCCCTATATCCCTGCAACAAATTATTCTTAAAAAGCTTATACTTCTATTTAATTCATGCTAATCAGAAAAAATTAGCAGAAATAGTATTATTACTCGCTTCCTTGTAAGTGGAAGCGAAATAAGGGACAAACGTAAGTTAAAGTGATAGTCAAAAGCTGGTTGCTATGTCAATGAAGTTCCTTTGTTTATATGGATAGGAGTTGACAAGTTCCTGTATGGAAAAGTATACGTTTTTCATAACAGAAACCAAAAATAAGGAATGTCTCAAAAACGACGAAAAAAAATGTATATAACATAAATTGTGTGTTTTAATGCGCTCTACATTTTTGTTTAGTAATTCTTTGTCAATCTTTTTCAGTTTAGCAGTTATTCAAAATTCAGTAAAATTCATCCAGAATAAACTACTCTTCAGAGGCTATTCCCAGAAAATTCAAGATATACATTTTATTTGCCAGGTAAATATCTTTAATATACGAAATTTTAATCAAAATCGTTAGAGCCATTTTTGAGAAAATAAAAATTTTCGAAAAAGGTTCCATGTAAAGGGTAGTTGGGGGTGGGAGGATTTTTCCCAATCTTCGTGTCGCATCCCTGGAAGATACTAAACTTAAATACCAAGTTTGGTATTTTACCGACTTTTCGTTTTTGAGTTATCGTGTTCACAGACACACGGACACACACACACACACACACACACACACACACACACACACACACGGATCTTTTTATGAAAATGCTTTTTTTTGGATATTGGGGACCCTAAAACATATATTTCCGGTGAAATCTCGGTATCGAATTTTTGGGTGGAGTGCAATACCTTTTCTATACACTATGTACATAGTGCGTATAGAGAAAGTAAAAAGATTTGGAAACCATTGGGATGGTGAACATATGAATGGCGGGGCAGGCAAATAGACGGAGTACTTGGAGAAAAATCTAATGTGTTACACTCGCATAACTTTCTCTAGCTGCTCTACAAACCTCCTACAAAAGATTATTCTTCTTTGTACACCATGCTAATCGAGATAAATATTAGCAGAATGTTCTTATTACTTAGTTCCTTATAAGTAGGAGAGAATAAGGGAGTGCGCTATGCTAAAATGATTGTCAAATGTTTTAAAAGCTATCGTCATGCGATTGTCATTGCAAATCACTTCTTTGCTTGGCCAGGAGTAGAAAAACGAGAAAAACGGACACTTTCTGTCTGAGAAAAGTTTAAGTACTTCACAATTGAAACCAGAAACAAAGAATATCTCGGAAACGGTTACCTCCACAACAAATACGTAAAGGACATAAATTGTGTGTTTTGACGTGGATGTACATTTTTATGTAGCAAGGTTTTTTCTATTTCTTACGGTTTAGCAGTTAAGCATAATGCATCCAGAATAAAGAGCTCTTAGGAGGCTATTCTCCATAAATTCGAGACATACATTTATTTCGGACATAAATAGCTTTAATATACGGGATTTTAATCAAAATCGGCATTTTCTTGAAAATCTTCGTGTCGTATCCTTGAAAGATACCAAACTTAATAGCCAAGTTTGGTATATAACGGTCTTTTCGTTTTTGAGCTATGTTGTCTACAGATACACAGACACACATGGACCTTTTTCCAAAAATGATTTTTTTTTTGGATTCAGGGGGACCCAAAACATCTATTTCCGGTGAAATCTGGGTATCGAATTTTTGGGTGTAATACAATTCCTTATCTATACACCATGTACATAGTTTGTGTAGAGAATATAGAAATAGGTTTTTCAAAATGTATCATCTACGTCAGCCCTTAAACACCACATACGCGTACTTATTTAGCACCATTCCGTTTTATTACAAAATAAGTCGCTGTAAATTAAAGCATAGAATATACCGAGCAAACAAAAACATTTCTAAAGTATAAAAACATAAGATCTCTCTTATACGGTCATGGACTACAGTAAACTAATGTTCTGGTAATGAATCAAGTCCTAGTTCCTTATAACAAACAGCACTACTGTGCCAGGGACTGAGTGGTGTTGACAATCGTTCCGCTCGAGTTAAATTGCTTCCTTACCCCTTCCTTTACACTACTCACCTTGGTCGCGCGTTTTGTTCATCAGACATTGCTTGTGTGTCAGACTTGAATACAAACCAATAGGATATTGGTAAACACAGGACTGGTGTGGAACACAATTCGTAAAAGTATTCCACCAACATTAAGTAAACCCAGCAAAAAACACTACAGCATTGCCACATTTCCGGGTACCGGGCTGTACTTAGTAGTTAGAGGAGCTATTGCATTTCACCCACAAATTATATACCGAGATGCCACAGAAAATACATGTTTTGAAGACCATTTTATTTAAAAATCATTTTTAGAGAAAGCGGAACGATTTTCAACATCACTCTCAAGACATATATTTCTGATGAAATCTCAATATCGAATTTTTGGATGCAATATATACACTATATACTAGTACGTTCAGAGAAAGTAAAAACACGGTCTACATATTTTAAGATTCAGTTAATTTGTAGTTAATTTGCGCCAAGAAGAAAATATGATATATTTTCCTAAAGTTTATAATTCATTTCATTACGAAAAATAACATTTTGATATGTTCAGAAATTTTTGTCAAATGTTATAGATGCATCACATTAAAACTGTTGTACATCTTTTCTGCATACAAATGTCTTAACTTTGAAGAATTGGAGTAATACTTCAGCACCTATTAATTTTCCTGTGTGTTTCTTTATTGAGTAGATAATATATTACAATGTATAGCGTGTGATTTGCAGTTGTTTTATTTTTCATCACGATCTGACTGCAACAGCGTTCAGTAACGTGTGATTTCATTTGAAAGATGATGCGAACGAAACCACTTTTCCATTTCCGTAATGATTAAAATCGCTGCCTTTTATTAAAACGAATGGAAAGGTCCATTATCTTCAATTTGAAATGGCATTTCCATTTATGAACGCAGCACAGATAAACCTCATGTGTGAAAGTGACGGCAGAAATAGAAAGCCAAACAAAAGAAGAGCTTCCGCCGTGAACAGATAAGTAATGCAATGATGGAGATGAACAGCGTCTGTCGACTGTTACATGACCAATTGCTGTATGGAGGATAGTACTAGAAGAGAGTTAATTATTAGCACCTCAGCCTAAAAGTTATTTGATGTAAGAGAGTAAAGTTATAGTTTTTGATTTGAGCGGGAGTATTGTGAAACGAGATGCAGTCGAGTTTTACAGGCACCCGAGAATCAAAAAGAAGTTTTACACTCGTGTATCACGCAATGTTTTTTTCTACGAGAATTTCCTCATATTAAAATAAAAGCAACGAAAGATGAGTTAATTGTATTATAAAAGTTCTTGAATTTTTGTCTGCTTCTTGCTTTAAAATGTTTACCTCTTGAACTAATTGTAGTACAATAAATTCATATGACAGTTCTGTTCCTGATACTTAGATACATATTTTAAAAAATAAAAAAAATACATTTTTCATAATTTTCATCGTGTGGCGTGATTTGAATTTGGCGCCAGATTTTTAATTTAAAAATTAGTAACTCAAAAACTGCTTATGATACATAAACCAAATTTTAAATCATGTAACTACTGTACAACATAAATGCATGTGCAAATTTTCAGGCTGATTAGTTGGAAACTGTTGGATTTAGGAATATTTCACAGCTGCATTACCTTAGGCCATTCACAATGAGACACAAGCGCAGACGTAACGCAGCATAAGCGTAAGCGCATCATTGTTAATTTTCGTTCAGCTGAACGCCATCAGCTGATGCTGCTCTACGCTCATGATTCTACGAAAATTACTCAAAGGAAAGCATCCAACTCAATAGCCAAAGAGGTTGTAGTCCAATTACAATCTCCTTGTTCATATCGCTTCGTTTTTGTTTGTTTTGAAACGTCGTAGGACTGGATATTTTTGGTGGCAAAAGAAAATAGAAAACAAAAAGTTCCAAATTTTTCTTAGATGAGACGTTCTGTTGGGTATAGCCGACTCATAAATCAATACACTGGAAAATAGAAAAGCATTCACAATGCAATCGTAAGCGTAACGCAAAAACTTGGCTCGGGATTCTAGATCTGTAACTTATAAGCTACATCTTCTAAGCGCCCCCACGCTTCAAATTGAATAACATAACCGGCAATACCATATAAGAAAATTCACTCGTTTTTTTACAAAAAGATAGGTTATAAAAGTTACACACTAGCAACTGACGCTCATGGCATTGGCGTAACAATAACTGTTCATTCAAAATTATTGAAAATAATATAAGCCTAGAGACTGCAGAAAGTGATAACGCTACACACTTAATGAATTATCTCTCTACGCCTTCGATTTATGAGAACCAAGGAATCTAGACACAGATGATAGTTACATCCATTAAATATCAGGAGAATTCGCAAGGAGACCGTCATAACCTCTTAGAGATGGCGCGGAACTGCGCGGTCAAATAGAAGAGCATGCGTGTACAGCAGGTCCTGTAAAATCTTGTAGTGCGATCGTCTGCTGTTGAATTCATAGGTAATGCATAGAGAAAAGAAGCAGAATTCCTCCTCTTTGCACGCAGCGCAAGGATAAAGTTTGGAGTTCGCATTTGTTAATGCTTACATTAAATAACATGAGTGTAAAGTCTTGCGCTTGCGTCTCATTGTGAATGTAGCATTATAGTTCGTTATTTATTTCGCATTGCTGGGCGCGATGATGGTACGGATATAGCAGGCCGTGACAAACCAATATTATTGTTGTTCTGTGATTATTTAGATAAAATGGTAGATTTTGAGAATTGTGATGTTCTTAGAGCTGCGAGACCAGAAAAAGAATTAAATTTACTAAATCCCGAAAAGTTTAAGAAGCATAATTTGAGAAACCAATAAAGTACTGTCTGTTGATCAGTAATGTGTACACGCTAATATCGTGAATTATTTTGGCGAACGTAAATTACCTTCTTATATTTTACGCTTGTATCATTTCTTTGCGCGTGGATTCCGTAAAAATCAATTTTGCGAACTGAAATGAGCTCTTAAAGCACTCAGTTAAGCTCGGTCGTAGAAAAAAATGCATTTTGTGTGCTTCCTTAGTTTGTTAGACGCTTAATTCAACCCGTCATTGAACCGAGTGACATAGCTTGTAAGTTAAGCGCTTTCTGAAACATATCTATGGCATCTTTAATCAAAAGTATTAAAGCCATTTATGAGAAAATTCCGAAAAAGTTCTCCACGTAAAGGATAGTTTGGATGAGGAGATTTGCCTTAAAATATGTGTGTGTATGGCTAAACTTAAATAGTAAGTTTGGTACTTAACGACTTTTCGTTTCTCAACGGCAATTTCTCATTCTTGTATATTTTGTTTTACAGAAGAGCACGGGTAATCCGTGTCCCGGTATTTTGAGATTTCTGTGTTTCAAGCTGCTCTTAAGTATATTTAAATGTTTACATAAAACTAGAGTGAAATTCTGTTTTATACGTTGTTCGCAAGTACGTTTTACACAGTACATTTCGAAGAAATAACTTAGCCAGAGTAGGCTGATGTGCTTCTATTACAGATTGACAGGTACCGTTAAGTTTAGAGGAGGGCGCTTGCTCTTTCTTTGTCGACCCTTCACTAATCAGGACCACATGTATATAAATTGTGTAGCACAAAACATCCTTTCAGAAAAAAATACTCTATTGGTAAGTACTCCATAATTCGAGGTAGTATCAGCCCTATTTAGTTTGAAAAACCTGGACTCTTATGTATTCCTGACAATGCAAAGAGAACCGAGTTACAATCATATGACAGCCAGCTTTTAAAAGACTTGAAGATCCCATTAGCCTAGTGTATTCAGTTATTTCCCTTCTGTTTAGAATGAGGTAAGTAATAAAATAATTTCTGCTAATATTTCCATCGACTGTCTTGAGGTAGAGAGAAGAATTTGCTTTTTTAAGACAATTTATTGCAGAAATAATCATAACATTCTTGTGAATAGCATACATCAGACTTTTTACTTTCTCTACACGTACTATGTACATAGTGTATAGAGAAGGTATTGCATTGCACCCAAAAATTCGATACCGAGATTTCACGGAAATAAATCTTTTGAGTCCCCCAGAATCCAAAAAAAAGCATTTTCAGAAAAAGGTCCGTGTGTGTGTCTGTGGACAGCATAGCTCAAAAACGAAAAGACCATTGAATACTAAACCTAGTACTTAAGTTTGGTATCCCTCAAGGATGTGACACGAAGATTTTAAAGAAAATCCCCACCCCCAACTACCCTTTACATGGATCCTTTTTCCAAAATGTTGATTTTCTTAAAAATGGCTCTAACGATATTGATTAAAATATCGTATATTAAAGATTTACCTAACAAAGTGTATATCTCGAATTTTCTGGGAATAGACTCTGAAAACTGCTTTATCCTGGATGCATTTTACGGAATTTTGCATAACTGCTAAACCATAAGAGATGGACAAAAACTTACCACACAGAAAATGTAGAACATGTTAAAAAAATCACACACACACACAAACACACACACATTATATATATATATAAATATATATAAATATATATATTCGTGGAGTTGATCGTTGTTTAGATATTCCTTGTTTTTAGTTTTAGTTTTGAAAAACTTACTTTTCTCATACAGGAATTTGTCAACTCGTGTCCGTAGAAACAAAAGCACTTCAGTCACATAGCAACCAGCTTTTGACTATCACTTTAACCTATGGTACTCGTTATTTCGCTTCTACTTACAAGTAAGCAAGTAATAAGACTATTTCTGCTAATTTTTTCTCGATTAGCATGAAATAAATAGAAGCGTAACCTTTTTAACAATTATTTGTTACAGAGATGTAGAGAAAATCATTTGAATGGAACACATTCGATTTTTTACTTTCTCTAGCAAGCATGTACACAATACATAATAGATATAGATAAGGCGTTGTGTTCCACCCAATATTCCGAGATTTCACCGGAAATACATGCTTTAGGGTCTCAAGAATACAAACACAAAAGCACGTATCTACAATGAATGTATGTAGTGGACAGAGAAAGTGCCTATTGCATTCCACACAAAAATTCGATACCAATATTTTAGCCTTGAATCCCACCCCCCAATAAAAGCAGCTTTAGAAATATGTCGCTGTGTGTATGTGTGTTTGTGGACAGCATAGCTCAAAAACGAAATACCAAACTTGGTATTTAAGTTGGGTATTTTCTAAGGGTGCAACAAGTAAATTTTCAAGAAAATCCCCCTACCTCCAAATAACCATTATATCAAAATATTTTTCGAACATTTTTATTATTTTAAAAATAATTATTTAAAAAGCTATATGTTTAAGACATTTTATGACAAACGAAATGTATAATTGAATTTCTGCGAACAGCCTCTGAAGACCTATTCAAGATTATAATCAAAATCGTTAGATTCATTTTCGATAAAACCAAAATCTTCGGACTTTTTTCCATGTAAGCGGTATTTTTTAGTGGTGGATTTTCTTGAAAATCTTCGTCTCGCGTCTTTGGTAGATACTGAACTTATGCAACAAGTTTGGTATTTAACGGAGTTTCATTTTTGAGCTGAGCTGCCCACAAACACACACACACACACACACACACACACACGTGTACATACTCACGATATTTTTTTATAAATTATAAGGTGAAATCTTTTCACCCTTCGTGGTGTAATGGTTACCGTGCTGACTTCATATACCCAAGGTCGCGGGTTCAAACCCGGCGGAGGACGATAGATTTTTTCGGGTGTAAAAATCCTTAGCATGGCTTCCTTAGGAAGGGAAGTAAAGCCGTTGTTCCCGTGACATAGATTTATGACACGTAAAAGAACCTCAAGCCTGATAGAGAGGCCTCTGAGCAAAATTAAGCGCTCTTTCACGCCAGTATAGAATGGGACGCTGAGAACCACAGCAGTTAAAGAGCATCCATAAATAACACGCCATTTCCATTTTTTCCGTGATATCTCGGTATTGAATTCTTGTGTGCAATGCAATACCTTCTCTATACACTATGTACATTGTGCATGCATGCTAGAGAAAGTAAGAATGTGTATAACATAAATTCTGTACTTTTTATGTAGTAAGGCTTTGTCTATATTTTACGGTTTACCAGTTAGGCATTATTCAGAAAAAGTCATCCAGAATAAAGAGGTTTTCAGCAGCTGTTCCCAGAAAATTCAATAAATACATTTTATTTGTCATTTTTTGTAGTGTTATAACGCCCGCTTTAACTACTTATGGCACCGCAGGCGGTGACACTGATGATACATGAATGAAGATGGAGCACCAGTGCGATGGCGGGGGAAACCGGAGAACCCGGAGAAAACCCGCTCCAGCGCCGCTTTGTCCACCACAAATCTCACATGTGGTCGCTTGGGATCGAACCCGGGCCGTCTAAGTGAGAGGCGAATGGTCTAACCACATCTTTAATGTGCAGTATGTTAATGATAATCATTGGTCATTTTTGAGAAAATCAAAATTTTCGAAATGTTACATGTAAAGCGTAGTTGCAAGTGCGGGGATTTTCTTGAAAATCTTCATATTGAATCCTTGTAAGATACTGAACTTAAGTAACAAGTTTGATATTTAAATTTGGTATTTTTGAGCTGTGCTGCTGCCCCCCCCCGCCCCCCACACACATACAGATATACACACGCCATTTTTCTAAAAAATCTTTCTTTTTGGATTCATGGAGCCCCAAAAATGTACTTTAGGTAAAATATCGGTATGGAATTTTTGAGTGCAATAAAACACCTTCTCTTTACACTATATACACGTACGAGTAGAGAAAGTAACTAGAGCGTTTTAGAAATTATAAGCTATTCTCATGTTACAGATTGAAAGCAATTAATTGAAGCAAGAACACAATTAATGCTTGCTTAAACTTCTACTCCAATGTTCACAGTCTTTTGTATAAAAGGTCTTTTGAGAGTCACCTGTTAGTGGTGCCTTTGTGCAGAACTTTCATCTCATCTCTTCTATTTACATTTCATCTTCCATGCTGTCGCCTTTCCATGTCTCCTTGGTGAAATCTCTTAACCTCACCTCGTTAAAGGAGCTCAGCTCTGAAAATACTAAATTCCCCTGCTTACAAGGAAATCTATTAAAATGAATATCATCGCTTTATCTAAGACGCCTAAAAGAGGTGTTAAATCCATTTTAACATAATTTAAACATTTATTACTCTTCATTAAACGTTTAGGAAAATTTTGGTTGGAGAATTTCTTATAAATTTGAAAAGTTTAATTGATAAATATCAGGTTCGGTTTTTTTAAATTATTAATTGTATCACTTTTATAGCCCCCTTTAACATCTAAAATCATATCGGGGGCTTTGCATTAGAAACAACTCGTTGTCTGTAGATTATTTACTTTGGGTTTAAATCGTTTTATTTTCCTCAAATACATTTGCGTTCACTCTCACATACACACTTCTAGACTCTGTGGGGTATAAGGAATAATTCTGATTAATAAAAAATCTGATGTGTTCCATTCACATGACTTTCTCTACATCTCTGCAACAAACTAGTTTTAAAAAGCTCATGCTTCTATTTACTTCATGCTAATCGACAAAAAAAATAGCAGAAATAGTCTTATTACTTGCTTCCTTGTAAGTAGAAGGGAAATAAGGGAGTACCATAGGTTAAAGCGATAGTCAAAAGCTGGTTGCTATGTGATTGAAGTTCCTTTGTTAGTATGGACAGGAGTTGACAAATTTCTGTATGAGAAAAGTTAAGTTTTTCGAGCCTGAAAACAAAAACAAGGAATATCTAAAAAAAAAAAAAAAAAAACAAACGATTAACTCTACGAAAAAAATGTATACAACATAAATTGTGTGTTTTAATGCGATCTACATTTCTTGTGTGGGAAGTTTTTGTCTATCTCTTACGGTTTAGCAGTTCTGCAAAAATTCCGTAAAATTTACTCAGAATAAAGTAGTCTTCAGAGGCTATTCCCAGAAAATTTAAAATATAGGTTTTGTTTGTCAGGTAAATATCTTTAATATACGATATTTTAATTAAAACCGTTAGAGCCATTTTTTAGAAAATCAAAATGTTCAAAAAAGTTCCATGTAAAGCGTAGTTGGAGGTGGGGGATTTTCTTGAAAATCTTCGTGTCGCATCCTTGAAAGATACCAAACTTTAATACCAAGTTTGGTATTCAAGGATCTTCTCGTTTTTGAGCTATGCTGTTCACAGTCACACAGACACCCACACGGACCTTTTTCTGAAAATGCTTTTTTCTTAAATTCAGAGTGACCCAACACATGTATTTCCAAAACATGTATTTCCGGTGAAATCCCGGTATTGAATTTTTGGGTACATCACAATACCTTCTCTATACACTATGTACATTGTATGTGCAGAGAGAGTAAAAAAATTCCCTACCTCAGCCCAGCCGGGAATTCAATGCTCTAAGTGCCGGTCCCCATGGCCGCGCTCGCCAAGGCGTGTCGCTTTGGTGCTTCGTAGCGCTGGGGATCGTGGGTTCGAGTCCCGCCTTGGGCATGGGTGTTATATGTTTGTGTATATATGTGTGTGTTGTAAAAGTAAGAAAACAGCAATCCAGTAATAATGCAGAAAAACAAGGTAAAAAGAATAGGTAAATAAAAGTAGGGTATACAGTGCCGGAGTCCCGATCAGACTCCGGTACTGTATTTAAAAAAAAAAAAAAAAATAAGTGAGAACTCAGCTCGCTGACCACTCGACCACGGTGGCAGTCTGAGTTTTGGTTTTGAATTTCTTACTACGTTTATAAATATTATAATCAACGCAAAAATTCGATATAGAAATTTCACTGGAAATATACGACTCCCTGAATCCAGATTAACAGTAAAAACGATGTGTTTGTGTGTATAGATATGTGTAGCTAAACAGATCTTATGTCTACTCTCACATGGCCTTCTCTACCTTGTCGTCCTCCGAAGTTTAATGATTGCTACGCCTGCTTTTTGTTCCCAAGGTCGCGGAGGGCGATGGAATTTCTTGGGCGTAAACATTCTTAGCATGGCTTCCTTCGGAAGAGAAGTAAATCCTGGTCCCGTGTCGTAGATTTACAGCTTGTAAAAGACCCCAAAATTGATATAGAGGCCTCTGAGCAAAATTAATCGGTCTTTCACGCCCAGTTAAAATGGGACGCAGAGAACCACAGCAATTAAAGAGCGTCCAAAAATAACACGATTTACATTTACATTTTCTGTGCATCTCTGTAACAAATTAGTGTTAAAAAACGTATGCTTTTATGTACTTCATGATAATCGAAATAAACATTAACATAAATTGTCCTTATTAATTAGTTCTTGTAAGTAAAGGGGAAAGATCTAATGTGTTCCATTCACATAATGTCTTCTCGCTGTTCGGCAAACAAACCTTTTATTCAAAAGATTATTCTTTTATTTACATCATGCTAATCAAAATAAACATAAGCAGAATTAGTTTTTGTGAGTGGAAGGGAAATAAGAAAATATACAGCCAAAGCGACAGTATCGTCCTTCCAATGCCGGTCGCTATGTGAAACAATTGAAATTCCAATGTCTTGCTTGCCAGAAGTAAACAAACGAGAAACGAGAAGAAAAATGTCTTCCCGTTTGAGAAACTTTTAAGTAGCTTAAACGTGAAACCAATAATTCGGAATATCTCGAAAACGGTTAACTCTACAAAAGAAATTATTTATGATATAAATTGTGTTTTTTAATGAAATCTATATTTTAATAATAAGTTTTTGTATATCTCTTACGGTTTGCCAATTATACAATTGTTCCTAGAAAATTCAGGATATGCATTTCGTTTGTCATAAAAAATCTTAAACATAAGGTATTTTAAAAAAATCATTAGTCATTTTTGAGAAAATCAAAATGTTCGAAAAATGTTCCAGGTGAGGGTATTTGGGAGTGGATGGATTTTCTTGAAAATCTTCTTGGAAGACACCAAACTTAAATACCAAGTTTGCTATTTAATTGACTTTTCGTTTTTGGGCTATGCCGCCCACAGACATACAGACACACTCATAAACCTTTTTTCTAAAAATATGATATGTTCTATTCACATGACTTTATGTGCATCTATGTAATAAATTGTGAAAAAGCTTATTCTTCTATTTATTTGATGCTAATTCAGAAAAATTAAGCATAATATACAATATTTTCGAAATTTTTTCTATGTAAAAGGTAGTTGGGGGTGGAGGAATTTCTTGATAATCTTCGTGTCGCCACCTTGGAAGATACCAGACTTAAATACGAATTTTGTTATTTAGCGGTCTTTTTATTTTTGAGCTATGCTTTCCACAGGCACACACATATGGTGGAGGCGGACCTTTATCTAATTTTTTTGTTGTTCACAGGGATTCTCAATAGATATATTTCCGGTGAAACCTTGGTATCAAATTTTTGGGTGCCATACAATACCCTCTCTATACACTTTTTAAATCGTACGTGAAGAGAAAATAAAAATAAAGTTTACCTCAAATATCTGAGATTTAATTTGTAGCTGGTTTAGTGTTATAATAGCATATAACAATGAAATATTTGAAATGTGAAAGGGAAGACGATGTTGTGGAAGGACACGAAAAGAAATAACGAAGCTCGTGATGACTTTTGGGAGTTGCAGTGCAGAAGACTCTAACTCTCAAGTTAATGAAGCAGTTTTCGAAACACTAAACGAAAGACCAATAATGGAACTAATCAGGAGAAAGAAACGAAATTGGCCGAGAGAAACCTGACTTATATGGGACGCACAGGATGGAACGCTGAGTGAAAAAATCTAATGTACATGACTTTCTCTAACTATTCTGCAAACAAACTTCTTACGTAATATAATTCTTTCAACACCATGCTAATCGAGATGAACTTCAGCAAAATTTTATTATTTAGTCCCTTATAAGTATAATAAAACTAAAGGAAAGCACTAGGCTAAAGTGGTAATCAAATGTTTTAAAATCTGTCGTTATGCGAATATCATTGCAAATCGCTTCTTCGCTTGGCCAGGAGTAGAACAAAAAGAAAAGCGGACACTTGCGTCTGAGAAAAGTATAAGTACTTCACAACTGAAACTGATAAGGAAAACGTTAAGCTCCACGAAATAAATTTATGACATAATTTGTGTATTTTAACTAGATATACATTTTTTGTATAATAACTTTTTGTCTATCTCTTACGGTTTACTAGTTATGCCAAATTAAGCAAAATTCATCTAGAAAAAACGTCTTTAGAAGCTATTCCCAGAAAATTCAAGATATACATTTTATTTGCGATAGAAATGTCTTCAATATGTGGTATTTTAATCAAAATCGTTAGAACCTTTTTTAGGAAAAACAACATTTTCGAAAATTTTACCATGTAAAGAGTAGTTAGGGGTGGGGGTATTATCTTGAAGATCTTCGTGTCGCATGCTTGGAAGATACTGAACTTGAATACCAAGTTTCGTATTTAACCGTCTTTTCGCTTTTGAGCTATGCTGTCTAAATACACACACACACACACACACACACACACACACACGGGCGTGTTTCTGAAAATGCTTTTTTTTTTTGGATTCAGGGGGTCCTAAAATATGTATTTGCGGTGAAATCTCGGTATCGAATTTTTGGGTGGAATGCAATACTTCTCTATCCCTATGTGCATTGTACATATGGGGCTAGAGAAAGTAAAAGTCTGATGTGTTCCATTCACATAACTTTCTCTTTATCTCTTGAAGAAATTATTAATAAGCTTATTTGTTTATCTATTTCAAGCTAAAGCATTAGCAGAAACGGCCTTATTATTCAGTTCCTTGTAAATAGAAGGGAAATAAGGGAATACCATAAGCAAAACCAACAGTCAAATATTTTAAAATGTAGTTGCTAGGGAATTGAAATCCATTTCTTTGTGTGGCCAGGAGTTGACAAATTCCCGTTTGAAAAAAATTCTAAGTATTTTTAAACTGAAATCAATTTCAAGGAATATCTTGAAAACGACCAACACCACGAAAAAAATGTATATGACATAAATTGTGTGTTTTATCGAGATCTACGTCTATTGTGGAATAAGTTTTTGTTTATGCGTTGTGGGTTATCAGTTATAAAAAATTCAATAAAAATCATCCAGAATAAAAAGGTCTTTAGCGGCTATTCCCAGAAAATTCAAGATATTCATTTTATTTGGCATGTAAATATCATAGGTGTAAGAGATTTTAATCAAAATTGTTAGTCAGTTTTTAGAAATTTTTTCCATGTAAAGGGTAGAGGAATTTTCTCGAAGGTCTTCGTATCGCATTCTTGGAAGATACCAAACTTAAATACCAAGATTGGTAATTAAAGACCTTTTCGTTTTTGAACTATGCTGTCCACAGACGCTCGCGCGCGCGCGTGGTCAACTACACACATACACACGCAGAGAAACTCACACACACGGATCTTTTTCTAAAAATGCTTGTTTTTGGATTCAGGGGCACCCAAAACATATATTTCCGGTGAAATCTCGGTATCGAATTTAGTTGCATTACTACACCTTCTATATAGGTAGGTACACAATGTACATAGTATTGAGAAATAAAAGGACTTAACATGACGAAGATAGGTGTGTATCTTAGGCAGGATGTTAAATATATGATTCTAATAGCGCTGCTTGTCATTATGAGAATAAACCATTTTATGTTTAATAATGTATACAATTCAGCGTAGCTGGATATATTTTACTTTCTTTAGTATGTATATAGTAGATGGGAAAGGTATTGTATTCCACTCAAAAAATTGATACCGAAATTTCACCGGAAATACATGCTTTCAGACCGCCTGACTCCAAAAAGGATAAAAAGCATTTTTACAAAAAGTTCAGTGTTTGTCTGTGGATAATGTTACTCATAAACGAAAAGTTCGTTAAATACTAAACTTAATATTGAAGTTCAGTATCTGCCAAGGATACTATACGAAGATTTTCAAGAAAATCTCCCCACCCGAAACTACCCTTTGCATGAAAAGAATTTCGAATTTGTGTAATTTCACATTTTCATTGAAGTGCAAATAAAATTCATATCCTGAATGTCGTGGGAATATTCCTTAAATAATTGGTAAAATGGAAGTGAGTGACAAACACTAACTAAACAAAAAATATTATGTGTTCCACTCACATGCCTTTCTCTACATCTCCGTAACAAATTATTGTTAGAAAGCTTATGCTTCTATTTACTTCATGCTAATCGAGAAAAAATTAGCAGAAATAGTCTTATTACTTGCTTCCTTGTAAGTAGAAGCGAAATAAGGGAGTACCATAGGTTAAAGTGATAGTCAAAAGTTGGTTGCTATGTGAATGAAGTTCTTCTGTTTCTATGGACACGAGTTGACAAATTTCTGTATGAGAAAGGTTCGCTTTGAAAGCTGAAACCAAAAACAAGGAATATCTAAAAAAAAAACGATCAACTCCCCGAAAAAATATATATAACATAAGGTGTGCGTTTTAACGGGCTGTACATTTTTTTGTGTGGTAAGTGTTTGTCACTTTCCTACGGTTTAGCAGTTATGCAAATATCGTAAAATTCATCCAGAATAAAGTAGTCTTCAGAGGCTATTCCTAGAAAATTCAAGATATACATTTTATTTGTCAAGTAAAAATCTTTAATATAGGATATTTTGATCTAAATCGTTAGAGCCATTTTTAAGAAAATAAAAAATTTCGAAAAAAGTTTCATGTGAAGGTTAGTTGGGGGTGGGGGATTTTTTTTTTTTTTTTAAAATCTTCGTGGCGCATCCTTGGAAGATACGAAACTTAAATACCAAGTTGTGTATTCAACGGTCTTTTCTTTTTTGAACTATGCTGTCGACAGACACACACACACACACACACACACACACACACACACACACGGACCTTTTTGTAAAAATGTTTTTTTTTTTGTATTCAGGGGATCCTAAAACATATATTTCCGTTGAAATCTCGGTATCGAATTTTTGGATGGAATACAATACTTCCTCTATACACTATGCACATACATAGTACGTGTAGAGAAAGTAAAAGTGTAGATGTCGTTAAGACACAGAATTTATGTCCCTTACAATTTTGTCCTGGATGTAACCTTTTTCGAGATATCCCTTGTTATAAGTTTCATTTTAAAATACTTTTACTCTTCGCCCATGTTTCTTTTGTTTTGTTTCTTTTTTTTGTCAATGACTGTCGTATAGCGACAGGTTTTGAAACATTTAACTATGGTTATATGAGCTTAGTGCAATCGTTTAGTTCCCATCTACTTTTAAGGAAATAAGCAATTAGAAATAATTTATAAGGTTTGTTTTGTATAGAACAGCTAGTGAAAGCTATCATCTGAATGTAATGCATCAGAATTTTTAATTTCTGTACACATACTATGTACAGTGTATAGAGAAGATAGGTACTGTATTCCACCCAAACATTCGATATCGAGCTTTCACCAGAAATTCATATTTTGGGACCCCCTGAATCCAAAATAAGCATTTTTAGAAAATGTCCGTCTATATGTGTGTGTGTGTGTGTGTGTGTGTGTGTGTGTGTGTGTGTGTGCAGCTAATCTTCGTTTCGCATCCTTGGAAGATACTAAACTTAAATACCAGTTTGGAGTTTAACGGACCTTAGCTATTGCACACAAAAATTTGATACCGAGATTTCACCGGAAATATATGTTTTGAGACTCCCTGAATCAAAAAAAAAAAAAAAAAAAGGCATTTTTAGAAAAATGTCCGTGTGTGGGCTGCATAGTTCGAAAATGAAAAAACCGTTAAAAACCAAACTTGGTATTTAAGTTTGGTATCTTCCAAGGATGGGACACGAAGATTTTCAAGAAAATCCTGCCATTCCAAACTACCCTTTACATGGAACTTTTTTTCGAAAATTTTGATTTTCTTAAAAATGGTTGTAACAATTTTGATTAAAATCTCGTAAATTTAAGATATTTGCTTGACAAATAAAATGTATATCTTGAATTTTCTGGGAATAGCCTCTAAAGACTACTTTATTCTGAATGAATTTTACGGATTTTGACATAATTGCTAAACCGTAAGAGATGGACAAAAACTTATCACACAGTAAATGTAGAGTCTCGTTAAAAGACACAATTTATGTTATATAATTTTTTTTCGTGAAGTTGACCTTTTTGAGATATTCCTCGTTATTGGTTTCAACTTTAAAAAAACTTCTACTTTTCTCATACAGGAATTTGCCTTCTGAAGTAAATAGAGCATAAGCTTTTTAACAATAATTTATTGCAGAGATGTAGAGAAACTCTTGTGAATGGAACACACCAGAATGTTTTTTTTTAAATTCATACATCATTAATAATGACCATATAGCAGACAAAAAATGTGAAGCAGCTCCCAGGATTATCAGGATGACACGACAGAACATACTCTGTCTTATCTCTGAACAAAATAACCTGGAACTGACAAGAGAGGTTGACTGCCGCGCTAAATGGTTCCCCAGCCAGCGGCTGATAAGAGAAACACATTTGTTTTACAAGGTGGCGGTCAAGATAAAGCGTGTATTGACAAGCAGGTTAACGTCTTCCTCGAACTGACCACAATACCTCTGATGGATTGTACGTGGTTACTCGTGTGCCTTATCAGTTCGCAAATAATATGTCAGCATTTTGTCTCGCAGGCCTTTTAAAGAAACTGGCTCGACGGTTGACTGATGGACGCCTGCATGACTCACTTCATTTCTGTTCAACAATAACATGAAACCAAGCTGGACTGTCAAGGAGATACTTTAGAAGAATTCCACCTTTCCAGGCATAAGGCATCATTGGCTGTTTTTCACTTTCTCTACACATTTTCTGTATCTAGTGTAAGAGGAATTATTTTATTCCACCCAAAAATTCGATACAGAGCTTTAACCGGAAATATCTATATGTTTTATGACCCCTGAATCCAAAAACAGAAAAAATGCATTTTCAGAAAAAGTCCTTTTGTTGGGTACAAAATGGAAATGGCGTGTTATTTATGGACGCTCTTTAACTGCTGTGATTCTCAGCGTCCCATTCTATATTGGGCGTGAAAGACCGCTTAATTTTGCTCAGAGGCCTCTCTTATCAGGCTTGAGGTTCTTTTACGTGCCATAAATCTACGATATGGGACCAACGGCTTTACTTCCCTTCCGAAGGAAGCCATGCTAAGGATTTTTACACCCGGAAAAATCCATCGTCCCGCGACCTTGGGTCATGGTAACCATAACACCACGGAGGGCGACCTTTTGTTGGGTGTGTGTATGTCAGCCTGTCTGTGAATGTGTGTGTGTATGTATGTCTGTCTGTCTGTCTGAGAGTGTGTGTGTTTGTGAGTGTGTGTGTGTATGTCTGTGAGTTTGGGTCTATCTGTCTGTTTGTGAGTTGTGTCCCTCGTCTGTGAGTGTATGTGTCTGTCTGTGAGTGTGTGTGTCTGTCTATGAGTGTGTATGTCTGTCTGTCTGTGAGTTTGTGTGTATGTCTGTGAGTGTGCGTGTGTCTCTTGTCTGTGGATGTGTGTCTGTCTGTCTGTCTGTGAGTGTGTGTGTCAGTCTGTCTGTCTGTGAGTGTGTGTGTCAGTCTGTCTGTCTGTGAGTGTGTGTGTGACAGTCTGTCTGTCTGTCTGTGAATGAGTGTGTCTGTCTGTGAGTGTGTGTGTCAGTCTGTCTGTCTGTGAATGAGTGTGTCTGTCTGTGAGTGTGTGTGTCAGTCTGTGAGTGTGTGTGTCAGTCTGTCTGTGAATGAGTGTGTCTGTCTGTGAATGAGTGTGTCTGTCTGTGAGTGTGTGTGTCAGTCTGTCTGTCTGTGAATGAGTGTGTCTGTCTGTGAATGAGTGTGTCAGTCTGTGAGTGTGTGTGTCAGTCTGTCTGTCTGTGAATGAGTGTGTCTGTCTGTGAGTGTGTGTGTCAGTCTGTCTGTCTGTGAATGAGTGTGTCTGTCTGTGAGTGTGTGTGTCAGTCTGTGAGTGTGTGTGTCAGTCTGTCTGTCTGTGAATGAGTGTGTCTGTCTGTGAGTGTGTGTGTCAGTCTCTCTGTCTGTGAATGAGTGTGTCTGTCTGTAAGTGTGTGTGTCAGTCTGTCTGTCTGTGAATGAGTGTGTCTGTCTATGCTGTGTGTGTGTCTGTCTGTGAGTGTGTGTGTCAGTCTGTCTGTCTGTGAGTGTGTGTGTCAGTCTGTGAGTGTGTGTGTCTGTCTGTGAGTGTGTGTCTGTCCGTTTTCCTGTGAGTGTGTGTGTCTGTGAGTGTGTGTGTCAGTCTGTCTGTCTGTGAGTGTGTGTGTCTGTCTGTTTTGAGTGTGTGTGTCATTCTGTCTGTCTATGAGTGTGTGTGTCTGTCTGTCTGTCTGTGAGTGTGTGTGTCAGTCTGTCTGTGAGTGTGTGTGTCTGTCTGTGAGTGTGTGTGTGTCTGTCTGTGAGTGTGTGTCAGTCTGTCTGTCTGTCTGTCTGTGAGTGTGTGTGTCAGTCTGTCTGCCTGTGAGTGTGTGTCTGCCTGTGAGTGTGTGTCTGTCTGTGAGTGTGTGTGTCAGTCTGTCTGCCTGTGAGTGTGTGTGTCAGTCTGTCTGCCTGTGAGTGTGTGTCTGCCTGTGAGTGTGTGTCTGTCTATGAGTGTGTGTGTCTGTCTGTTTGTCTGTGAGTGTGTGTGTCAGTCTGTCTGCCTGTGAGTGTGTGTCTGCCTGTGAGTGTGTGTCTGTCTATGAGTGTGTGTGTCTGTCTGTTTGTCTGTGAGTGTGTGTGTCAGTCTGTCTGCCTGTGAGTGTGTGTCTGTCTATGAGTGTGTGTGTCTGTCTGTCTGTCTGTGAGTGTGTGTGTCAGTCTGTCTGTGAGTGTGTGTGTCAGTCTGTCTGCCTGTGAGTGTGTGTCTGCCTGTGAGTGTGTGTCTGTCTATGAGTGTGTGTGTCTGTCTGTTTGTCTGTGAGTGTGTGTGTCAGTCTGTCTGCCTGTGAGTGTGTGTCTGCCTGTGAGTGTGTGTCTGTCTATGAGTGTGTGTGTCTGTCTGTTTGTCTGTGAGTGTGTGTGTCAGTCTGTCTGTCTGTGAGTGTGTGTGTCAGTCTGTCTGCCTGTGAGTGTGTGTCTGCCTGTGAGTGTGTGTCTGTCTGTCTGTGAGTGTGTGTGTCAGTCTGTCTGTCTGTGAGTGTGTGTGTCAGTCTGTCTGCCTGTGAGTGTGTGTCTGCCTGTGAGTGTGTGTCTGTCTATGAGTGTGTGTGTCTGTCTGTTTGTCTGTGAGTGTGTGTGTCAGTCTGTCTGCCTGTGAGTGTGTGTCTGCCTGTGAGTGTGTGTCTGTCTATGAGTGTGTGTGTCTGTCTGTTTGTCTGTGAGTGTGTGTGTCAGTCTGTCTGCCTGTGAGTGTGTGTCTGTCTATGAGTGTGTGTGTCTGTCTGTTTGTCTGTGAGTGTGTGTGTCAGTCTGTCTGCCTGTGAGTGTGTGTGTGTGTCAGTCTGTCTGCCTGTGAGTGTGTGTCTGCCTGTGAGTGTGTGTCTGTCTATGAGTGTGTGTGTCTGTCTGTTTGTCTGTGAGTGTGTGTGTCAGTCTGTCTGCCTGTGAGTGTGTGTCTGCCTGTGAGTGTGTGTCTGTCTATGAGTGTGTGTGTCTGTCTGTTTGTCTGTGAGTGTGTGTGTCAGTCTGTCTGTGAGTGTGTGTGTCTGTCTGTGAGTGTGTGTGTCTGTCTGTGAGTGTGTCTGTCTGTCTGTGAGTGTGTCTGTCTGTGAGTGTGTGTCAGTCTGTGAGTGTGTGTGTCTGTCTGTGAGTGTGTCTGTCTGTGAGTGTGTCTGTCTGTGAGTGTGTCTGTCTGTCTGTGTGTGTGTCTGTCTGTGAGTGTGTGTGTCTGTCTGTGAGTGTGTGTGTCTGTCTGTGAGTGTGTCTGTCTGTGAGTGTGTGTGTCAGTCTGTGAGTGTGTGTGTCTGTCTGTGAGTGTGTCTGTCTGTGAGTGTGTCTGTCTGTGAGTGTGTGTCAGTCTGTCTGTGAGTGTGTGTCAGTCTGTCTGTGAGTGTGTGTGTCTGTGAGTGTGTGTCTGTCTGTCTGTGAGTGTGTGTCAGTCTGTCTGTGAGTGTGTCTGTCTGTGAGTGTGTGTCTGTCTGTCTGTTTGTCTGTGAGTGTGTGTGTGTGTCTGTCTGTGAACAGCATAGAGGAAGTATTGTATTCCACCCAAAAATTCAATACTGAGATTTCGCCGGAAATACATTTTTTGGGACTCCCTGATTAAAAAAAACATTTTTAGAAAAATGTTTGCGTGTGTGACTGTTGGCAGCATAGCTCAAAAACGAAAAGTCCGTTAAATACCAAACTTGATATTTAAGATCAGTATCTGCCAAGGATGCGACACGAAGATTTTTAAGAAAATCCTCCCACCCTCAATACTTTTTACATGGAAAAAGTTCCGATAGTTTTTATTTTCTGAAAAATGGCCTTAAAGATTTTGACTAAAATCTCTTATACTTAAAATATTTATATGACAAATAAAAGCTTGGATAACCTTTGAAGACCTCCTTTTTCTGTGTGACTTTTTTGGAATTTTGCATAACTAGTAAACCTTAAAAGATAGACAAAAGTTTACAGCACACAAAACGTAGATCTCCTTAAAACACATAGTTCATGTCATATACATTTTTTTTCATGAAATTTACCGCTTTCGAGATATTCCTTGTTGTTCGTTTCAGTTTCAAAATACTTTTCTCATACGTAAACTTGACAACTCCTAGCCATGCAAAGAAACGGATTTTAATCCTATAGCAACCACATTTGAAAACATTTGACTGTCAGTTTAGCCTAGTGTATTCCCTTATTTCCCTTCTACTTGTAAGGAACTAAGTAAATAAAAGAATAAGCTGATTAACAAAAAGCTGTTAGAGAGATGTAGAGAAAGTCATCCTTTGAAGATACTGGACTTCAAGTATCAAGTTTCTTATTTAACGGACTTTTAGTTTTTGATTGATGCTGCACACATACACAGACACACATTGACATTTCTTCTAAAAGTGCTTTATTTTTGGATTCAGGGGGTCCCAAAACATGTATTTTCGGTTAAATGTCAGTATCGAATTTTTGAGAACTATACAATACCTTCTCTATGCACTATGTAAATAGAACGTGTAGAGAAAGTAATGCAATTTCCTCAAAGATACATTTTTTCTAAAAAATATAAAATTTTATTCCTCCATAATGCTACTGAAGACCAGTCAACATTTAGATATGCCAATCAATGTTTATTTTACCTGGACTCACCCTCTCCTTTATCAAACTAGTATTGTAGTGAGGCTTCCAAGCTATGCTAACCCGTGACATTGAAATCTTAATTCAGTGCTGTTTAGTGTTTTAGAAATTTAGACAACTAAGCTACCAATATTATATCAGCTAAGACCAAATGTTTAAGGTAAATATGGATCCTATGACGTCAGTTTTCAGAAACCAATTTCAATAAAGAAATCTGATGTATTACATTCACATGACTTTCTCTATATCACTGCAACAAATTATTCTATTTACTTCATCTAATGGAGCAAAAATTAGCAGAAATAGTTTTATTACTTGCTTCCTTATTAGTAGAAGCGAAATAAGTGGGTACCATAGGTTAAAGTAGTCAAAAGCTGGTTGCTCTGCGACTGAAGTTCTTTTGTTTGTATGGACACTAGTTCACAAAGTCCTGTATGACAAAAGTATAAGTTTTTATAGCTGAAAACAAAAACAAGGAATATCTCAAAAACAATCAACTTCACGAAAGAAATGTATATAACATAAATTGTGTGTTTAAAGGTGCTCTACATTTGTTGTGTGGTAAGTTTTTGTCCATGTCTTACGGTTTAGTAGTTATACACAATTCCGTAAAATTGACCCAGAATAAAGTAGTCTTCAGTGGCTATTCCCAGAAACTTAAAAATATACATTTTAATTGTCAGGTAAATATCTTTATACGATATTTTAATCAAAATTATTAGAGCCATTTTTTTGAAAATCAAAATTTTCGAAAAAAGCTTCATGTAAAGGGTAGTTGGGGGAGGGGGGATTTTTCTCAAAATCTTCTGGTCGCATCCCTGGAAGATACTAAACTTTGGTATTTTACCGACTTTTCGTTTTTGAGTTATCGTGTTCACAGACACACGGACCTTTTTCTGAAAATACAGTATTTTGGATACAGGGGACCCTAAAACATATATTTCCGGTGAAATCTCGGTATGGAATTTTTGGTGGAGTGCAATCCTTCTCTAAACACTATGTACATAGTGCGTATAGAAAAAGTAAATAATCGGATGAGTTCTATTCACATGACTTTCTCTACATCTCTGTAATAATTATTGTTAAAAATCTTACATGCTTCATGCTAATCGAGCTAAACATTAGCAGGAATGCTTCCTTGTAAGTAGAAGGGAAAAATGGTATCCACTAGGCTAAAACGAAAGTGAAATCTTGGTTGCCATGTGGATGTAATCCTTTTATTTGTATTGCAATTAGTTGACAAATTCACGTACGTGAAAAGCTTTAAGTATTTCAAAACTGAAACTGATAAAAGGAAATATCTCAAAAATAGCCAACTATACGAAAAAATGTATATGACATTGTGTGTTTCAACGAGATTTACACTTCTTGTAGAGTAAGCTTTTGTATATTTCTTACGTTTTAGTGGTATGCAAAATTCATCCAGAATAAAGAGGTCTTCAGAGGCTATTCCCAGAAGATATACATTTTATTTGCCATGTAAACACTTTAATATACGGTAATTTAATCAAAATCGTTATTCATTTTTGATAAAATCAAAATGTTCAAAAAATTGTCCATGTAAAGGAAAAAAATGGCGTGTTATTTATGGACGCTCTTTGATTACTGTGGTTCTTAGCATTGCATTCTACATTGGGCGTGAAAGACCATTTAATTTTGTTCAGAGGCCTCTCTATCGGGCTTGAGGTTCTTTTATATACCTAAATCTACGACACGGGACCAACGGCTTTACTTCCCTTCCGAAGGAAGCCATGCTAAGGATTTTTACACCCGAAAAAAAATCCATCGTCGTCCGCCGGGTTTGAACCCGCGACCTTGGGTATATGAAGTTATCATGGTAACCATTACACCAGAGGGCGATATTCCATGTAAAGGGCAGTTTGGGGTGGGGGATTTTTCTCAAAATCTTCGTTTCGCATCTTTGGAAGTAGAATTTTTGGGTGAAATGCAATACCTTCTCTATACACCTTTTCCATAGTATGTGTAGAGAAAGTAATATATCGGACTGGAAAGGGTTAAATGGCATTTCAGTTCTGAACTGTTCTTAATAATTTAACATTGACGGATACATAATTTTAAAAATACCTCAGATTCCATGTTTCTTATCATAGCATACTGAACATTCATTTAACGCTAACGGCCATTGATGACATTAATAGTGTAAATAATGAAGTATATCAGTTATAATTTTAATCGTATAATTATTTGATGTTAGTACTCAAGCATTTATCCATCTTCTCTAATAGTTAATAAACCTTTTTTTGAATATGAACCTTTAGGGTTGGTTAATTTTATTATATGACACCTCAGGTTGCAGATTTTTTCTCGCTAATTTATCGAGTCAAAGTGTTGATGACTCTTGGTATTATATTTTTACTTTCTCTAGCCCCATATGTCCAATGTACATAGGGATAGAGAAGTATTGTATTCTACCAAAAATTTCAATACCGAGATTTCACTGGAAATACATGTTTTAGGACCCCCTGTATCCAAAAAAAATTTTCACAAAAAGGTCCTTGTGTGTGTATCCGTGTGCCTGTGAACACGATAACTCAAAAAGGAAAAATAGCTATAATACCAAACTTGGTATTTAAGTTTAGTATCTACTAGGGATGCGACGCGAAGATTTTGAGAAAAATACCCCCTTTCCCAAACTACCCTTTACATGGAACTTTTTTCGAGAATTTTGATTTTCTTAAAAATGGCTCTAACGATTTTAAATAAAATATCATATATTAAACATATTTACCTAACAAATAAAATGTATATCTTGAATTTTCTGGGAATAGCTTCTGAAGATCTGTTTTTTCTGGATGAATTTTGCTTAGTTTGGCATAACTAATAAACCGTAAGAGATAGACAAAAACTTACTGTACAAAACATTTAAGTCTTGTTAAAATACACACGTTATATCATATACATTTTTCTCGTGCAGCTTACCGTTTTTCGAGGTATTCATTGTTATTAGTTTCAGTTGTGAAGTACTTATACTTTTCTCAGACGGGAGTGTCCGTTTTCCTTTTGTTCTACTCCTGGCCAAGAAAAGAAGCGATTTGTATGACAATCCCATAACGACAGCTTTTAAAACATTTGACTATTGATTTAGCCTAGTGTATTCCCTTATTTTCTTCCTACTTGAACGGAACTAAGTAATAAGAACATTGTGCTAATGAGTACAACGATTAGCAAGGTGCAGAAAGAAGAAGAATCTTATGTATGTAGTTTGTAGAACAGCTAGAGAAGGTCATGTGAGTGTAACACATCAGATTTTATATTTAATACACTCAGCACTATATTCTCATAATTTCTGTTTTCTTTATCAAGTACTATATATGTACATAGCATCTAGGTAGAGAAAGTATTATACTCCATCCAAGCATACATACTGAAATTTCAAAGGAACATGTTTGGAAAACCGAATCCAAAAAAGGAATTTTTAAAAACAGTTTCATGTGTGTTTTGACGAGAATTACATTTTTGTGTAGTAAGTTTTTGTATATCTTTTACAGTTTACTATTTACAAAAACTCATTAAGAAAGAATAGAATTTCAGAGTTTTCCACATAAATATCTTTAATAAACGTAGTTTAATCATCATTATAAGCATTTTTGAGAAAAACAATATTTTCAAAACTGTTTTTTTAAAGCTGGGGGATTTTTTTTTTTTTAATTTCTTCGTGTCGCAGCCTTGCAACATATTTTGTACTTAAAGTGTTTTTTTGAGCTATGCTGTCCAGAGACACACATACACACGCTGATATTTTTCTAAAAATTCTTTTTTGAATTCAGGGGGTCTGAAAAATATATTTCTGGTGAAATCTCGATATCATATTTTTGGTGGAATACAATATCTTCTCCGTCTACTATATATGTTGTACATACGTGCTAGAGAAAGCAAAAATAGTTCAAAATATCAGGGTGAGAATAGGCATAGCCTTAAAAAGTTTTTTGGAACTTTAATTTATTCATACAATAAATCAATCCTTGCAAAGCTTCAAATATAACGGTTTCTATTCTTACTTTCTCTATACGTACTATGTACATAAAATATAGAGAAGGTATTGCACTCCACCCAAAAATAGGATAACGAGATTTCACCGGAAATATATGTTTTAGGGTGCCCTGTATCCAAAAAAATCTGATGTGTACCATTCACATGACTTTCTCTATATCCCTGCAACAAATTATACTTAAAAGCTTATACTTCTATTCACTTTATACTAATCAGAAAAAAATTAGCAGAAATAGTCTTATTACTCGTTTCCTTGTAAGTAGAAGCGAAACAAGGGACAACCATAGGTTAAAGTGATAGTCAAAAGCTGGTTGCTATGTCAATGAAGTTCCTTTGTTTATATGGATAGGGGTTGACAAGTTCCTGTATGAGAAAAATATATGTTTTTCATAGCAGAAACCACAAAATAAGGAATGTCTCAAAAACGACGAACTCCACGAAAAAATGTATGAAACATAAAATGTATGTTTTAATATACTCTACATTTTTTGTGTAGTAAATTTTTGTCCATTCTTACGGTTTAGCAGTTATTCAAAATTCAGTAAAATTCATCCAGATTAAACTACTCTTCAGAGGCTATTCCCAGAAAATTCAAGATATAAATTTTATTTGTCAGGTAAATATCTTTAATATAGGAAACTTTAACAAAATCAGTAGAGCTATTTTTGAGAAAATCAAAATTTTCGAAAAAGTTCCATGTAAAGGATAGTTGGGGGTGTGGGGATTTTTCTCAAAATCTTCGTGTCACATCCCTGGAAGATACTAAACTTAAATACCAAGTTGGGTATTTTACCGACTTCTCGTTTTAGAGTTATCGTGTTCACAGACACACGGACACGCATACGGACCTTTTTGTGAAAATGCTTTTTTTGGATATTGGGTACCCTGAAACATATATTTCCGGTGAAACCTCGGTATCGAATTTTTGGGTGGAGTGCAATACCTTCTCTATACACTATGTATAGTGCGTATAGAGGAACTAAAAAGCATTTTCAGAGAAAGGTCCGTGTGTGTGCCTGTGAACACGATAACTCAAAAACAAAAAATCGGTAAAATACCAAACTTGGTATTTAAGTTTGGTATCTTCCAAGGGTGCGACACGAAGATTTTTAAGAACATCATCGTACCCCAACTATCTTTTACATGATACTTTTTTCGAAAATGTTTATTTTCTCAAAAATGGCTCTATATATCTTTATTAAAATATCATATATTAAAGATATTTACCTCACAAATAAAATGTATATCTTGAATTTTCCGGGAATAGCCTCTGAAGACTACTTTATTCTGGATGAATTTTACGGAATTTTGCAAAACTGTTAAACCATAAGAGATGGACAAAAACTTACAACACAAAAAATGTAGAGTAGCTTAAAACACACAATTCATCTTGTATACATTTTTCCCGTGGAGTTGATCATTTTTAGATACTCCTTGTTTTTGGTTTCAGCTTTAAAATACATACATTTTGCATACAGGAATTTATCAACTCCTGTCCATACAAACATAGGAACTTCAGTCACCAAGCAACCAACTTTTGACTATAACCATAAACAATAGTACTGCCTTATTTCGCTTCTACTGACAAGGAAGCAAGTAATAGGACTATTTCTGCTATTTTTTTCTCCATTACTATGAAGTAAATAGAAGCATAAACTTTTTAACAATAATTTGTCGCAGAGATATAGAGAAAGTCACGTGAGTGTAACACATCAGATTTTTTAACTGGGAGTGCTGAACTACTCAATAGTTTGAATGCCTGCTATCGTTTTAAGAGTCCATGGTTCGATTTCCCGCTCTGGGGTAGCGATTTTAAATCTGCCTTATGCAAGCCGGCTCCTCTGACCAGTTTACCTGAATCCAAAAAGACTCCGCGCTGTGACCCTCATCCTCAGAAGTGAGTCAATCTTCTCTTGGTGGAATGAGGTAACTCTGGAGGTCAGTGACCTTAGGGATAGCGTGGGAAAACTACTACTCATCTTCGTGCCGCATCCTTGGAAGATTCTAAACTTAAATACCAATTTTGGCATCTGATGGACTTTTCGTTTTTGGGCTATGCTGCCCAAACACACACGATATTTTTCTAAAAATGGGATTCAAGGTGTCCCAAAACTTGTATTTCCGGTGAAATCTTGGTATTTTTGTGTGTAATACGTTACTTTCTCTACCCACTATGTACATAGTACGTGTAGAGAAAATATGCTTTTTTCATAATCAGGGATCTCAAAACATATATTTCGGGTGGAATTTCGGTATTGAATTTTTATGTGGAATACAATATACTTTCTATCCATTATTTACATTGTACTTCGGGTTAGAAAAAGGTCGAAATTCTTCTTACGTTTTTGGAATCTATATACAATCTCATAAATGATAATTCTTCCCTATATTCGTGCCCATGAATGTATTTCATAATTAGAAATAAGTGTGGTGGTAATTTTTGGGTGACTCCAGGATGTTCTCCAGCACATTTATAGAAATTTAGCTCCAAAAACTTGAATTTAAAGGTACCAAAATGATCGTAAAATAGGCATATATATGCTTATCTGGTACTAAATCTCTGAACAAAATATCTGATGCGCTCCATTCACATGAATTTCTCTACATTTCTACGGTAAACTATTGTTAAAAAGCTTATTCTTCTATTTATTTCATGCTAATCTAGAAAAAAATAGCAGAAATATTCTTATTACTTGCTTCCTTGTAAGTAGAAGTGAATTATGGGAGCACTATAGGTTAAAGTGATAGTCAAAAGCTGGTTGCTATATGATTGAAATCCCTTTGTTACGACAGGAGTTGACAATTTCTCGAATGAGAAAAGTTTAAGTGTTATAAAGCTGAAACCAATAACAAGGAATATCTCAAAAACGGTCAACTCCAAGAAAAATGTACATAATTTAATTGTGTTTCTGAATGAGCTATACATTTTCTATCCCATATATTTTAGTCTATCTTTTATGGTTTATAAGTTATGCAAAATTACGAAAAAATTATCCAGAATAAAAATTTCCTCAGAGGCCATTGTCAGAAAATTCAAGATTTAAATTTTATTTGTTATGTACAACATAAAACATTTTAATCAAAATTTTAGAGCCTTTTTTGAGAAAATGAAAATGTTCAAAAACTGTTCCATGTAAAGGGTAGTTGGGGGTGTGGAATTTTCTTGAAAATCTTCAAGTTGCACCCTCGGAAGATATTGAACATAAATACCAAGTTTGGTATTTAACGGTGTTTTGGCTTTTTTAGCTTTAACTTAAGGTATCCCTTCTATTTAGACAAAAGTAACAACAGTAGGAAGAACATTTAGACAAATTCTTGTGAATGAAACACATCCTAGGTTGCTCTACGCCTATTATGTACATAGTGTATAGAGAAGGCATTGCATTCCACCCAAAAATTCAATACCGAGAGATTACTCTGGAAATACATGTTTTGGTCCCCCTGATTAAAAAAAACATTTTTGGAAAAAGGTCCGCGTGTGTGTGCGTCTATGAATAGCATAGCTCAAAAACGAAAAGACGTATTTAAGTTTGGTATCTTCCAAGGGTGCGATTCGAAGATTTTCAAGAAAATCCTCGTACGCCAAATACCCTTTACATGATACTTTTTTCGAAAATTTTGATTTTCTCAAAAATGGCTCTAAATATTTTCATTAAAATATCATATATTAAAAATATTTACCTCACAAATAAAATGTATATCTTGAATTTTCTGGGAATAGCCTCTGAAGACTACTTTATTCCGGAAGAATTTTATGGAATTTTGCATAAATGCTAGACCGTAAGAGATGGGTAAAAACCTACCACAAACAATTTTTTTACACGTCAAAACACTTAATTTATGTTATGTACATTTTTTCGAAGAGTTGATAGTTTTTAAGATATTCCTTGTTATCAGTTTCCGTTTTGAAAAACTTATACTGTGCTCATACAGGAAATTGTCAACTCCTGTCAATACAAACAAGGGAACTACAGTCACATAGCAACCAACTTTTGAATATCACTTTAACCTACGGTACTCCCTTATTTTGCTTCTACTTACAAGGAAGCAAGTAATAAGGCTATTTCTGCTGATTTTTTCTCGACTAGCTTGAAGTAAATAGAATCATGAGCTTTTTAACAATTTGCTGCAGGGATGTAGAGAAAGTCATGTGAATGGAACACATCCGATTTTTTTGCTTTTACAGTTATTGTTGTACATCTATTGTCCTTTTCATTATTTAAATAGCACTGAATACGCACATTAAACATTCTTTGCAGATACAGCTAATGGAATCAGTATTTACATCTTGTATCAATACCTTATAAACCTAATCCAAGTCACTCCTTTTACATTTCAATACCCATCGGTCCCACCTGAAAATAGGAAATATACATTAAACTTTAATTGCCATCCGGTTGTAAATTAAAATAAGACAGGGGGAAAACAGGATTAATTGCTCAAGTTGTTATAATAATCGAGTGCTTTCCGTTCCTTATCGACTGGTAACGTGAAAAAGCTGATGTGTTCAATTCACATGACTTTCTCTACCTTTCTGCAACAAATTATTGTTAAAAAGCTTATGCTTCTATTTACCTCATGCTAATAGATAAAAATTAGTAGAAATAGTCTTATTACTTGTTTCCTCGTAAGTAGAAGCGAAATAAGGGTGTACCATAGGTTAAAGTGACAGTCAAAGGCTGGTTGCTATGTGACTGAAGTTCCTTTGTTTGTATGGACAGAAGTTGATAAATTCCTGTATGAGAAAGTTAAGTTTTTCATAGTTGAAATAAAAAAACAAGGAATATGTCAAAAACAATCAACTCCACGAAAAAATGTATATAACATAAATTGTGTGTTTTAAGGTGCTCTACATTTGTTGTGTGGTAAACTTTTGTCCATCTGTTACGGTTTAGCAGTTATGTAAAGTTCCGCAAAATCGACCCAGAATAAAGTACTCTTCAGAGGCTATTCCCAGAAAATTCAAGATATTCACATTATTTGTCAGCTAAATAGCTTTAATATACGATATTTTAATCAAAATCGTTAGAGCCATTTTTTAGAAAATCAAAATTTTCGAAAAATGTTCCATGTAAAGGGTAGTTTGGGGTGGGGGGATTTTTCTCAAAATCTTCGTGTCGCATCCCTGAAAGATATTAAATTTAAATACCAAGTTTGGTATTTTACCGACTTTTATTTTTTGAGTTATCGTGTTCACAGCCACACACACACACACACACACACACACACACACGCGCGCGCGCGCGGATGCAGGGGACCCTAAAACATATATTTCCGGTGAAATCTCGGTATCGAATTTTTGGGTGGAATACAATACTTCTCTATCCCTATGTACATTGTACATAGAGAAAGTAAAAAGAATGCGAGTTCTTCTGTAACTCATTATAACAACCGTAAACTGCACACATATTCTACCGGACACTTTTGTGAGAGAGCAATGAACCAATAGGTTTCAATATATGATAAAGTGTAAACTAAATAAGAGCTACAACTATTTTATTAAACCTCCACAAAAGCAGCTGTCCAAGAGTAGAACAAAAGAAAAACGAACACTTCCGTCTGACAAAAATATAAGAACTTCACAACTGAAACTAATAACAAGGAATACCTCAAAAACGGTAAGCTCCACTAAAACATGTGTCTGACATAACTTGTGTATTTTAACAAGATATACATTTTTTGTATAGTAAGTTTTTGTCTATCTCTTACGGTTTATTAGTATACCAAATTAAGCAAAATTCATCCATAATTAGGTCGTTAGAAGTTATTCAAGATATGCATTTTATTTGTGATTGAAATGGCTTTAATATATGGTATTTTAATCAAAATCGTTAGGGCTATTTTTAAGAAAAACAAAATTTTCGAAAATTTTTGCATGTAAATCATAGGGTCGGGGAATTTTCTTGAAAATCTTCGTGTCACATCCTTGGAAGATACTCAACTTAAATACCAAGTATGGTATTTATCCGTCCACACACACACACACACACACACACACACACACACACACACGGACTGTTTCTCAAAATGCATTTTTACTTTCTCTATACACACTATGTACCTAGTGTATAGAGAAGGTATTGCATTCCACCCAAAAATTCGAAACCGAGATTTCACCGAAAATAAATGTTTTATGGTCCCCTTTAACTAAAAAAGCATTTTCGGAAAAAGGTCCTTGTGTGTGAGCACGATAACTCAAAAACGAAAAGTCGGTAAAATACAAACTTGGTATTTTAAGTTTAGTATTTTCCAGGGATACGACACGAAGTTTTGAGAAAAAATCTCCCTACCCCCAACTACCCTTTACATGGAACTTTTTCGAAAATTTTGATTTTTTCAAAAATGGCTCTAACGATTTTGATTAAAATATCCTATATTAAAGTTATTTACCTGACAAATAAAATGAACATTTCGAATTTTTTGGGAATAGGCTCTGAAGAGTACTTTATTCTGGATGAATTTTACGGAATTATGAATAACTGCTAAACCGTAAGATATGGACAAAAGCTTACAAAAAATGAAGAGCACGTTAAAACACCCAATTTATTTTATATACATTTTTTTTTTTCGTGGAGTTCATGGTTTTTGAGACAGTCCTTGTTTTTGGTTTCTGCTTTGAAAAACTTATACTTTTCTCATACAGGAATCTGTCCACTACTGTCCATACAAACAAAGGAACTTCAGTCACATAGCAACCAGCTTTGGACTATCACTTTAACCTATTGTAGTCCCTTATTTTGCTTCTAGTTACAAGGAAGCAAGAAATAAGACTATTTCTGCTAATTTTCTCTCGATAAGCGTGAAGTAAATAAAAGTATTGGGTTTTTAACATAATTTGTTGCAGAGATGTAGAGAAAGTCATGTGAATGGAACACATCAGATATTTTTGTTTGGTGTTGAGGGTGCAACTTTGTGACTCGGTTTGCGTAAGGAATTATGAAACGCTATAATGATTACAGAAAATGATATATGACACATTGACTGTTTTATCTGCAAGCTGACTGTGCAATACTCAAATTGATTTACCACATATTCGTTAAATCACTTAAAATGTCGTTACTTAATTGGTTAGTTTGAGGTTAAACAAAAAACAGGTCTGAGGAGAATCGTAAATATGCACGAGAGCGTTTTCAGTGCTATTGGCAGGTCGATACCCGCGGTTTAACGGATTACCCTGAGGGCCGCGGCAAGTGTTTGTTTTTATGTCGTCGGGAACACCCCCTTAGCAAACATCAGATGCAAGTAGCTATTGTAATACTCTCCTTCTGTTGTCATTTTAACAGATGGCAGCACAGCAAAATCTTCCTGCAATATCGCAGGCTTCTATTCTATTGTCTGGCGAATACATAACTCACCGAGTCTTACTGGTATTAAAATGTTTTATTTCTTCTCTAGAGGTCAATATCATGATATTAATGAACTTGTGGGACACATATAGAGGGCGAGTATTTACCATGTTAGGAATGAAGACGCCATATTTACTTTCTCAACACGTACTATGCACATAGTGTATAGAAAAGGTATTGTATTGTAACCATAACTTCAATAACAAAATTACACCGAGACCCACTCTATTCAAAAAGAATTTTTAGATTATATCCAAGTGTGTGTCTGTTTGTCAGTGTGTGTATATTTTATATCTCACAAATTTACATTTTTATAAACAGAGAAAAAAATGGTATCTTGTGAAATATAAAACATACAAAGTATTATTAATGAACCAATGATTTATTATTTTCTTAGAAGTTTGAATTTTGAGCAAAAATTATTTTTTGGAAGGAAGGCTCTTTGCTTAGTTTTACTTAATTCACTCCTCACTAACCAATCCAATTCACCCCTCATTAACCAATAAAATTCTCCCCTCATTAGCCAATCCGTGTGTGTGTGGACAGCATAGCTATTTAAATTATCTTCTAAGGATGGGACACGAAGTTTTTCAAGAAAATGCCCCCCACCCCAACTTACTTGGAACATTTTTAGAAAATTTTGATTTTCTCAAAAATGGCTGTAACGATTTTCATTAAAATATCGTACGTTGAAGACATTTATCTGACAAATAAAATGTATGTTTAGAATTTTCTGGGAATATTCTCTGAAGACTAATTTATTCTGAATGAATTTTACGGAATTTTGCATAACTGCTAAACCGTAAGAGATGCACAAAAACTTACCACACAAGAAATGTAGAGCCCTTTAAAACACACAGTATATGATATTTATATATTTAATATTTAAAAAAGATCAATATATATATATCGTTTTTTAAATATTTCTTGTTTTAGGTTTCAGCTTGAAATATATAATTTTCTCATACAGGAATTTGTCAACTCACTTTAATCCA
The DNA here is from genome assembly GCA_030762935.1 of Hymenopus coronatus. Lineage (NCBI taxonomy): Eukaryota > Metazoa > Arthropoda > Insecta > Mantodea > Hymenopodidae > Hymenopus > Hymenopus coronatus. The sequence continues at coordinate 157,148,286 of CM060896.1, read as the reverse complement.
TGGTACTCCCTTATTTCGCTTCTACTTACACGGAAGCAAGTGATATGACTATTTCTGCTATTTATTTATTTATATATTTTTTTTTGGATTAGCATGAAGTAAATAGAAGCATAAACTTTTTAACAATAATTTGTTGCAGAGATGTAGAGAAAGTCATGTGAATGGAACACATCAGATTTTTACTTTCTCTACACGTACTATGTACATAGTATATAGAGAAGGTATTGCACTCCACTAAAAAGTTCGATACCAAGATTTCACCGGAAATATATGCTTTAGGGTCCCCTGTATCCAATAAAAGTATTTTCAGAAAAATGGTCTGTGTGGGTTTTTTTTTGGGTAGTGTTTAACGCCCGTTTTAACTATTTATGGCTCCGCAGGCGGTGACACTGATGATACATGAATGATGATGGAGCACCGGTGGAATGCGATGGCGGGGGAAACCGGAGTACCCGGAGAAAAACTGCCCCAGCGCCGCTTTGTCCACCACAAATCTCACATACGGTCGCTTGGGATCGAACCCCAAGTGAGATGTGAGTGGTCTAACCTCTTGGCCACAGCGTGGCCGGTCTGTGTGTGTATGTCCGTATGTCCGTGTGTGTGTGTGTGTGCGTGTGTGTGGACACGATAACTCAGAAACGAAAGGTCGGTAAAATACCAAAATTGGTTTTGAAGTTCACTATCTTCCAGAGATGCAACACGAAGTTTAGAGAAAAGTCCCCCCACCCCAAACTACGCCTTACATGGATCTCTTTTCGAACATTTTTATTTTCTCAAAAAGGGCTATAACGATTTTGATTAAAATAGCGTATATTAAATATATTTACCTGACGAATAAAATGATATTTTGAATTTTCTGGGAATAAGCTTTGAAGACTACTTTATTCTTCATGTCGCATCATTGGAAGATACCAAACTTATATACCAAGTTTGTTATTTAACGGTCTTTTCGATTTTGAGCTATGCTGCACACAAATACCCAGACACATAGACACACAGGCAGACAGACAGACAACACTCGGACATTTTTCTAAAAATGTTATTCTTGGATTCAGGGGGACCCAAAACATCTATTTCCGGTGAAAACTCGGTATCGATTTGGGTGCATTACAATACCTTTTCTATATACCATGTACATACTACGTATAAAGTAAAAATGCAGATTTTGTTAAAACACATAATTTAGTCATATCTGCAGTTTTTTTGTTGTTGCAGAAATGACCGTTTCCAAGATATTCCGTATTATTAGATCCAATTTTAAGCAATTTTTCTCAAACAGTAGGTCATCGTTTTTCCACCAGTCCTTTGTTTAATCCTGCAAGCAAAGTATATGGAATTTCAATTGTTTCACCTAGCTACCGCTTTTTAAGGATTAGACTATTGCTTTAGCTTAGGGCATTCACTTCTTTCCCTTCTGCTTACAAAGAATCAAGTAATAAGACCTATCCCATTAATGCTTATCTGATCAGCATGATATAAATGAAAGAATAATCCTTTGTAGTAATAGATTGTTATAGTTAGGTAGAGAGAAACTTGTGAATGTAACATCAGATGTTTTTAGGCTATGCTTCTGGTGGATAGAAGATTAATTTGAATGCAATTCATCAGAAACTTTTTACTTTCTCTGTACGTGCTATGTACATAGTGTATAGAGAAGGTATTGCACTCCACCAAAAAAGTCGATACCGAGATTTCACCGGAAATATATGTTTTAGGGTCCCCTGTATCCAAAAAAGTATTTTCAGAAAAAGGTCCATGTGTGTATGTGTGTGTGTGTCCGTGTGTCTGTGAACACGATAACTCAAAAACGAAAGGCCGGTAAAATACCAAACTTGGTATTTAAGTTTAGAATCCTCCAGGGATGCGACACGAAGATTTTGAGAAAAACCCCCTCACACCCCCAACTACCCTTTACATGGAACTTTTTTCGAATTTTCATTTTCTAAAAAATGGCTCTAATGATTTTGATTAAAATATCGTATATTAAAGATATTTATCTGAAAAATAGAATGTATATTTTGAATTTTCTGGGAATAGCCTCTGAAGACTACTTTATTCTGGGTCAATTTTACGGAATTTTGCATAACTGCTAAACCGTAAAATATGGACAAAAACTTAGCACACAACAAATGTAGAGCACCTTAAAACACACAATTTATGTTATATACATTTTTTCGTGGAGTAAATTGTTTTTGAGATATTCCTTGTTTTTAGTCTCAGCTATAAAAACTTATACTTTTCTCATACAGGGCTTTGTATACAATGTCCATACAAACAAAGGAGAGCAATCAGCTTTTGGCTATCACTTTAACCTATGGTACCCCCTTATTTCGCTTCTACTAATAAGGAAGCAAGTAATAGGACTATTTCTGCTAATTTTGTTCCATTAGATGAAGTAAATAGAATAATTTGTCGCAGTGATATAGCGAAAGTCATGTAAATGGAACACATAAGATTTTTACGTACATTAGCTGCATTATGTTTTCAAAAGAGAGGTCACTAACATATATCAGTTCGTGCAGGTACGTGACGTCCTGGATATTCTTTTGATATCAATAGGATAAAAAGATTTGAAGAGCCCTAGTTAGTCAGGATTTATGGGGTTTAGCTCTACGTAATACAGTTTCTTTGGGCTCTTTACCGCGTGCCATTCAGGAATGTTTGACGTTTCGCTTCGCATATTATTGAATGCAGAGGTTGAAGTACGCAAAGAAATGAACGTGAATACCAGCCAGAAATTTTACAGCGCTAGAGAAATTAAAGAGGCGGAGTTCAAATGGCTTTAATCCGAACCCAAGCTTTTGTGTCAGAGAGAGTTAGTAGTATTAGATAAAATATGGCGCCTGCCCTTTGATAATGACAAAAGAAGGATTTGTTGAGCATAATTGAACCCATAAAGAACGTTTGTACTTCGAGTTCGGACTGCCACACCCTCTAAAATTACATATTGAACAATGCTCATGGAACAGTATGCCATATATGTGATAGAACTTGACTTTATGCTGCTTTCAGAAGGTTAACTTGTTTGTTGTTTTATACAAAGTAACATAGTGGCAAAGTACAACTGATGGGTTACATTCACATGAATTTTTACTTTCTCTAGCCCCATATGTACAATGTACATAGGGATAGAGAAGTATTGTATTCCACCCAAAAATTCGATACCGAGATTTTACCGGAAATACATGTTTTAGGACCCACTGTATCCAAAAAAAAGCATTTTCAGAAAAAGGTCCATGTGTGTGTCCGTGTGTCCGTGTCTGTGTAGCTAAGTAGCTAAAATACCAAACTAGGTATTTATGTTTAGTATTTTCCAGGGATGCGACACGAAGATTTTTAGAAAAATCTCTCCACCCCAAACTACCCTTTACATGGAACTTTTTTCAAACATTTTGATTTTCTTAAAAATGGCTCTAACGATTTTAAATAAAATATCATATATTAAACATATTTACCTAACAAATAAAATGTATATCTTGAATTTTCTGGGAATAGCTTCTGAAGACCTGTTTTTTCAGGATGAATTTTGCTTAGTTTGGCATAACTAGTAAACCGTAAGAAATAGACAAAAACTTACTTTACAAAAAATTTAAGTCTTGTTAAAATACACAAGTTATGTCCTATACATTTTTCTCGTGAAGCTTACCGTTTTCGAGGTATTCATTGTTATTAGTTTCAGTTGTGAAGTACTTACACTTTTCTCAGACGGGAGTGTCCGTTTTTCTTTTGTTGTAATCCTGGCCAAGAAAAGAAGCGATTTGTAATGACAATCGCATAACGACAGCTTTCAAAAAACATTTGACTATTGGTTTAGCCTAGTGTATTCCCTTATTTTGTTCCTACTTATACGGAACTAAATAAGAACATTGTGCTAATGAGTACCACGATTAGCAATGTGCAGAAAGAAGAAGAATCTTATGTATGATTTTTGTAGAACAGTTAGAGAAAGACATGTGAGTGTAACACATCAAATTTTTTTATCTGTTACACAAACAAAATATTCTTACAAATGATTATTTTTCTGTCTATTTACTGTTAATCAGGTAAACATTTACAGAAATGCACTTATTTCTTAGTTCTAATTTGGACCAATACGTCCAAATCGCAAGCATGGTTGTCTTCCATCGGGCATGTTGACACATGATTCCGCTGCTGTAAACAAGGTCACGCTGCTGACGCAATCTTGCTCTGCTCTGAAAGTGCAGTGTTGAATTGGCAGTGAAATGGAATAGTTCAGTTATTAGGAGTTATTATTTTGTCCTGAACTTAGTCACAATGTGTATTATGCTCACCACGTGTGTTCTACTGCATAGCGTGTATTTATTTCATATTCGTATGTATTAACTCGGGTAGCTTGCCAAGTGAAAGTACGATTTACAGAAAGATTTCCAGGTGTAAAAGTTCCAGGCCGTACAACAATCCATGAACATTACAGATGACCTTACGGGATAGCAACCGAGTTAAATTGGAATCGGAGAAAGCCAAGCTTTCACCATACTGACTCTCTTGATCTTCTCCTGACAGGGTCAAGATGGTCGAAAGCTTGGATTTCTCCGATCTTCTCCCTGATGAAGACCACAGAGTCAAGATGGTCGAAAGTTTGGATTTCTCCGATCTTCTCCCTGATGAAGACCACAGGATCAAGATGGTCGAAAGCTTGGATTTCTCCGATCTTCTCCCTGACGAAGACCACAGTCAAGATGGTCGAAAGCTTGGATTTCTCTGATCTTCTCCCTGTCGTAGACCACAGAGTCAAGATGGTCCAAAGCTTGGATTTCTCTGATCTTCTCCCTGACGAAGACCATAGAGTCAAGATGGTCGAAAGCTTGGATTTCTCTGATCTTCTCCCTGATGAAAACCACAGAGTCAAGATGGTCGAAAGCTTGGATTTCTCTAATCTTCTCCCTGATGAAGACCATAAAGTCAAGATGGTCGAAATCTTGGATTTCTCCGATCTTCTCCCTGATGAAGACCACAGAGTCAAGATGGTCGAAAGTTTGGATTTCTCCGATCTTCTCCCTGATGAAGACCACAGAGTGAAGATGGTCGAAAGCTTGGATTTCTCTAATCTTCTCCCTGAAGAAGACCACAGAGTCAAGATGGTCGAAAGCTTGGATTTCTCTAATCTTCTCCCTGGCGAAGACCACAGAGCCTAGATGGTCGAAAGTTTGGATTTCTCTGAGCTTCTCCCTGACGAAGACCATAGAGTCAAGATGGTCGAAAGCTTGGATTTCTCTGATCTTCTCCCTGATGAACACCACAGAGTCAAGATGTTCGAAAGCTTGGATTTCTTCGATCTTCTCCCTGATGAAGACCACAGAGTCAGGATGGTCGAAAGCTTGGATTTCTCCGATCTTCTCCCTGATGAAAACCACAGAGTCAAGATGATCGAAAGTTTGGATTTCTTCCATCTTCTCCCTGATGAAGACCACAGAGTCAAGATGGTCGAAAGCTTGGATTTCTCCGATCTTCTCCCTGATAAAGACCACAGAGTCAAGATGGTCGAAAGTTTGGATTTCTCCGATCTTCTCCCTGATGAAGACCACAGAGTCAAGATGGTCGAAAGCTTGGATTTCTCCGATCTTCTCCCTGATGAAGACCACAGAGTCAAGATGGTCGAAAGCTTGGATTTCTCCGATCTTCTCCCTGATGAAGACCACAGAGTCAAGATGGTCGAAAGCTTGGATTTCTCCGATCTTCTCCCTGATGAAGACCACAGAGTCAAGATGATCGAAAGTTTGGATTTCTCCGATCTTCTCCCTGATGAAGACCACAGAGTCAAGATGGTCGAAAGTTTGGATTTCTCCGATCTTCTCCCTGATGAAGACCACAAGTTAAGATGGTCGAAATCTTGGATTTCTCCGATCTTCTCCGTGATGAAAACCACAGAGTCAAGATGGTCGAAAGTTTGGATTTCTCCGATCTTCTCCGTGATGAAGACCACAGAGTCAAGATGGTCGAAAGCTTGGATTTCTCCGATCTTCTCCCTGACGAAGACCACAGTCAAGATGGTCGAATGCTTGAATATCTCCAATCTTCTCCCTGATGAAGACCATAAAGTCAAGATGGTCGAAAGTTTGGATTTCTCCTATCTTCTCCCTGACGAAGACCACAGAGTCAAGATGATCGAAAGTTTGGGTTTCTCCGATCTTCTCCCTGATGAAGACCACAGAGTGAAGATGGTCGAAAGCTTGGATTTCTCCGATTCCAATTTTACTCGGTTGCTATCTCGTGAAGTCATCTGTAATAACAATCTCCGAAAAGCTTCAAATCTTTAATCCATGAACAGCTCTTACGGTCAATCTTTCAATGAGGACAACTTAAAAATTCTTTCAGAGTAGAACAAAATACTAAACTGCAATGCAGTATTGTGCATTTTCGTTCGGCTGTAACTTGTAAAATATTGCGCAGCATAGTTTAAAAATGAAAAGACCGTTAAAAATCAAACTTCGTATTTCAGTTTGGTATCTTCCAAGGATGCGACACGAAGACTTTCAAGAAAATCACCTCACCCCAAACTACGCTTTAAATGGAAAAAAATTCGAAACATTTTATTTTCTTAAAAATGGCTCTAACGATTTTGATTTTAATCTGTGTATTTAGGATATTTACTTCATAAATAAAATGTATATCTTGAATTTTCTGGGAATAGTCTCTGAAGACTACTTTATTCTGGTTGAGTTTTATGAATTTTTGAATAACTACTAAACCGTAAGAGATGGACAAAAACTTACCGCACACGAAATGTAGAGCACATTAAGACACACAATTTATGTTATATACTTTTTTCCGTGGAGTTGATCGTTTTTAACATATTCCTTGTTTTTGGTTTCAGCTGTGAAAAACATATCTTTCTCAAACAGGAATTTGTCAACTCCTGTCCATGCAAACAAAGGAACTTCAGTCAAATAGCAACCAGCTTTTGACTATCACTTTAACCTATGCTACTCCCTTTTTTCACTTCTAATTACAAGGGAGCAAGTAATAAGACTATTTTGCTAATGTTTTCTCAATTAGTATGAAGTAAATAGTAGCCCAAGATGTTTAACAATAATTCTTTGCAGAGATCTAGAGAAAGTCATGTGAACGGAACACATCAGATCTTTATATAATACATTTCACAAACAATAAAATTTAGACAAGGAATTAACATCGGGTGCAGGAAGATATAAAACCTTACCTACCTCGTTTATGCCAAACGCTGTTTCGATTAGAATTCGTGTAAAGGTGTCGATGTTTCTCACAAACAATATAAGGTTCATAAATGTTTAAAATCTATACAGGGTTACTCAAAAATAATTTAACAACGTTTAGGAATGGATTTCTGATATCGAAACAAGAAAATAGTTACATATAAACATATGCTCTTTGACGTGACCCATTTTACCCCGCTGAGTTAGCCTAGTGTTACCATGGTTACTTCTTAAAATTTGTAATTTATCATATGTGTAATACATTCTCCCAGCACGCCTTACAGGTGCTGTATACAAGGAATTCATTCAGAACACTCTCCCAGACTTATTAGAAGATGTGCCTCTGCAGATAAGAAGAAAATGTGGTTTCTACATGATGCTTTAGCAGGCTCATTGTTCGAGATGCACTGGCTGGTATGTAGCATGAGAAATGGATAGGTAGACGAGGACCAATTCCATGGCCTCCAGGTTCCCTCGACTTCAACCCCTTGGATTCTCATCTTTTGGGGACTGGTTTATGGAACAGACATCCCGGATGGAGAAATTATTAATCTACGTGCCATGGAAGACTGTGAAATCATACGACCCCAACTGGGAGAATTTGACATTTCATGCTTCGAAGAGTACATGTGTGTCTAGATGCAAGAGGAGGGCATTTGGATTATTTGCTGTAAATGGTGTTTTTTGGGACACCTCCTAAGAAGCTGCCCACGTAAAAATAGGATTCTATATAACTTTGAAATGTTTTGATTAGTGGCATCTTGAAACTCAATATATAGAGAACGAAGGGTTTTGGAACATATGTTTACATGAAGATTTTTACTTTCTCTAGCCCCATATGTACAATGTACATAGAGATAGAGAAGATATTGTAATGCACCCAAAAATTCGATACCGAGATTTCACCGGAAATACATGTTTTGGGGTCCCCCGAGTCCTAAAAAAGCATTTTTTAAAAAAAAAGGTCCATGTGTGTGCGAGTGGACAGCATAGTCCCAAAACAAAAAGACCGTTAAATACCAAACTTGGTATTTAGGTTTAGTATCTATCAAGAATGCGACACCAAGATTTTCAAAAATATCCCCCCACCACAAACTACACCTTACATGGAAAAATTTCGAAAATTTTGATTTTCTTAAAAATGGCTCTAACGATTTTGATTAAGATCCCGTATATTAAAACTACTTATGTCCGAAATAAAATGTATATCTCGAATTTTTGGGGAATAGCCTCTGAAGACCTCTTTATTCTGGATGAATTTTGCTGAATTTTGCTTAACTGCTAAACCGTAAGAGATAGAAATAAACGTACTATACAAAAAAATGTACCTCATGGCAAAACACACAATTTTTGTCCTTTACGTTTTTGTTGTGGAGGTAACCGTTTTCGAGATATTCCTTGTTATTGCTTTCAATTGTGAAGTACTTAAACTTTTCTCACACAGGAAGTGTCTGTTTTTCTTTTGTTCTGCTCCTGACCAAGCAAAGAAGTGATTTTCAACGACAATCGCATAACGATAGCTTTTAAAACATTTGACAATCACTTTAGCATAGTGCATTCCCTTATTCCCTTCTACTTATAAGGAACTAAGTAATAACATTCTGCTAGTATTTATCTCGATTAGCATTGTGTACAAAGAAGAATAATCTTTTGTAGGAGTTTTGTAGAGCAGCTAGAGAAAGTCTTGTGAGTGTAACACATCCAATTTTTTTTTCATGTTTTGGTGTAAGGAATCCGTCCTTAAACTTTGTAAAAGTATTTTTAATCATTCCATATATGGAGATATTATGTGAGTAGGTTTACGGCGGTGTAGCTGCCATGTTGGTTTCATCCATGCGATACTTGGCCCTAATGCAATTACATTCAGTTAGCTGCTTAAATGCTATGTTGGCAATGCTTAGATCTCTGACATTCCCGGGTGGTTACGTTGCACTTGCGTCATCAGATCTGGCCACCCTCCATCCCTTCCTCCCAGAGATTTAGTACATGTAATCGGCCATTCCATAGGCGCAGTGCTGAAATTCTCCTTGCTTTCTAATCCCTACCCCATTAGTCACTTAGAATAGGTAGGTATGGTGAGCCAAAAAACACATGAACATGGAGGAATATAGGTCGCGCGCCAGTTCTTGGCGAATGACATTTTTAATGAAATGTTAGATGCGAGTCACTCCCCTTTAATTGGGTATTGGTATATAGAAGCAGGAACGGCAGTCAAATACTATGTGCGTTATTCAGATGTTTCTGCGTTGCAGTAATACAATCATTATGAAGCAAATATCACACTTCCAGTGATGTCAGTTACATGTACTTGGTTACTGCTTACACTACACTTTTCACTTCGTTTTCTTGTATTACATATTTCCCGACATTTCTTTCCTCGTGTTCTTCTGCTCAATTCCTTTTATTTTCATTAATAATTAATGACTTCTCGTTAAAACACTGGCAATGGCATAAACCCGCAACACAGTCAACCGTACTTTCTCTATACGTACTATGTACATAGTGTATTGACAAAGTATTGTGTGTAATTCACCCAAAAATTCGATACCGAGATTTCACCGGAAATATATGTTTTGAGATCCCTGAAAGCAAAAAAAAACATTTTTAGAAAAATGTCCGTCTGTCTGTCTGTGTGTGTCTGTTGGCTGCATAGCTCAAAAACGAAAAGACCGTGAAGTACCAAACTTGGTATTTAAGTTTCATCTCTTCCAAGGATGCGACACGGATATTTTCAACAAAATCCCTCCACCCCAAACTACCCTTTTCATGGAAATATTTTCGAAAAATTTGTTTTTCTTAAAAATGGCTCCAACGATTTTGATTAAAATACCACACATTAAAGCCATTTCTATCACAAATAAAATACATATCTTGAATTTTCTGGGAATAGCCTCTGAAGACTACTTTATTCTGGATGAATTTTACGGAATTTTGCATCACTGCTAAACCGTAAAAGGTGGACAAAATCTTACCACACAAAAAATGTAGAGCACATTAAAAACCACAATTTATGTTATATACATTTTTCTTCGTGGAGTTGATGGTTTTTAGATATTCCTTGTTTTTAGTTTCAGCTTTGAAAAATATACTTTTTTATACGGGAATTTGTCAATTGCTGTCCATATAAACGAATGAACTTCAGTCACATAGTAACCAGCTTTTGACTATCGCTTTAATCTATGGTACTCCCTTATTTCACTTATGCTTACAAGGAAGCAAGTAATAATACTTATTTCTACTACTTTTTTCTCTATTAGCATGAAGTATATAGAAGCATAAGCTTTTTAACAATAATTTGTTGCAGAGATGTAGAGAAAGTCATGTGAATGGAACACATCAGATGTTTTTCGAAACATAATCATAAGGAAGGTTTGTTGTTATAAGAGAAACTATTTGTTAACTTGTTTCAAGGGCAGGCTAGTTCACTGAATCTTCACTAAAGGTTATTCGCCTAGAAGGAACGAGCAGCCTATACTGTGAAGTAACAAGACCATCCATTTATCTACGACTCGTATTCGGTAGGTTTTGGATTGGACTCCCAACGTCGCTCTTCCTGTTCCATGCCTTTTACTTCCCGGCAACCAGCCAAAGTCGGTCGAGGGTTCGAGTCCCGCCTTGGGCATGGGTGTTCTAGGTTTGTGCAATGTGTATATGTTTGCGTAAAGGAACAGTAAAACCAGTAATCATACAGTAAATAAATTTAGGGAGGGGGAAATTTAAAACGGGGATACAGCGCCGGAGTCCTGATCAGACTCCGGTACTATTAAGAAAGAAAGAAAAAAAAAAAGAAAGGTTGGAGGATGGACATAGTCATTTTTAAAATCCTTTATTCCTACCATTCACTATCCCCGACACTTCCACCCCTGAAAGTAACGAAAAGGATGAAGAACGATGAGATTACAATGGAAACGGCATGGAGGAACTAAAAATTTGCCTGGCAACCTTGGGAAACCCCCGAAAAAATCCTTGGGTCAATTAAACCGGCCACGGGGATCCAAACTCGTTCGGTAAATTCCACTTTAATATTTGATTTGTAACGCAGTATAGATATATAATAAAAAAATTAAAAACAATAAAGAAGCAATGATAGAAAATTAATGATGGAAATTAATTAAATATTCTGAAAAGCGGTAGAAATAAATTTAAATTAAAGATTAAATTAATTATTAATATATAAGTAAATATTTAGAAAAATATGTTTTAAAAGATAAATAGTAAGACATTATAAATGATATTTTGCACTTTAGTTTTTAATGTTTTAATTGTATAAACTAAAGAAAATAAACACCATAATTTAATAATTAAATTAATGAAAAATCTGATGTGTACCATTCACATGACTTTCTCCATATCCCTGCAACAAATAATTCTTAAAAGCTTATACTTCTATTTACTTTATGCTAATCAGAAAAAATTAGCAGAAATAGTCTAATTACTCGCTTCCTTGTAAGTAGAAGCGAAATAAAGGACAACCGTAGGTTAAAGTGATAGTCAAAAGCTTGTTGCTATGTCAATGAAGTTCCTTTGTTTATATGGATAGGAGTTGACAAGTTCCAGTATGAGAAAAGTATGTTTTTCATAGCAGAAACCAAAAATAAGGAATGTGTAAAAAACGACGAACTTCACGAAAAAAATGTATATAATATAAATTGTGTGTTTTAATGTGCTCTACATTTTTTGTGTAGTAAGTTTTTGTCCATCTCTTACGGTTTAGCAGTTATTCAAAATTTAGTAAAATTCATCCAGAATAAACTACTCTTCAGAGGCTATTCCCAGAAAATTCAAGATATACATTTTATTTGTCAGGTAAATATGTTTAATATATGAAATTTTAATCAAAATCGTTAGAGCCATTTTTTAGAAAATCAAAAATTTCGAAAAAAGTTCCATGTAAAGGGTAGTTGGGGGTGGGGGGATTTTTTTCAAAATCTTCGTGTCGCATCCCTGGAAGATATTAAACTTAAATACCAAGTTTGGTATTTTAACTACTTTTCGTTTTTGAGTTATCGTGTTCACAGACTCACGGACACACGGACACACACACACACACACGGGCCTTTTTGTGAAAATGCTTTTTTGGATATTGGGGACTCTAAAACATATATTTCCGGTGAAATCTCGGTATCGAATTTTTTGGTGGAGTGCAATACATTCTCTATACACTAAGTACATAGTGCGTATAGAGAAAGTAAAAATATAACAATGTGCTTAAGACTTCAAAAACATGATTAAATGGCAGCTACTACAGATTCTAAAGTTAGAAGACGGATTTGGTATGTATATAAAGTTGTGTTTGAAATTATGATATTAAGTAGATATATTTTGATTTATGTTTATATATTACATTTTTAGTTCAGGTTAATTTGTTTGTTTTAAGCATGTTTTGGTGAGTAGTATTAGATGAATGTATCTGTAAAAAAATGCGTGTAAGAAATGTTTTAATTGTATAAATAAATGTTAAAAAATTGTAATATATACCCCGGTGTAAGAAACTAGGTCCAAGGTATCATCATCCCCATATCCTGTTGTTCCATTATCTGAAGCGTTTCCATTAAGGTGCATTTCTAGCTATTCTCTTTATTTCATTCCAGCTCTTTCCCATTTCCTTCATTCACTTTCCACTATCCTTCTTCAAGGTTTCCTCTTGGAGCATGTCTTTCAATATAACACTGACCTTTTCTTTGGTTTTTTTGTTTTTTCTTTGTTTTTTTTTTACTTTCTCTACACTACTGTGTACATAAAGTATGGAGAAGGTATTGTAATGCACAAAAAATTCAATATCGAAATTTCACCGGAAATATATGTTTTGGGTCCCCCTGAATCCAAAAAAAGCATTTTTGGAAAAAAGGTTCGTGTGTGTGTGCGTGTGGGTCTGTGTGTCTGTGGACAGCATATCTAAAAAAACGAAAACACCGTTAAATACCAAAGTTGGTATTTAAGTTTGCTATCTTCCAAGAATGCGACACGAAGATTTTCAAGAAAATCCCCCACCCCGAACCACCCTTTACATGGAACTGTTTTTTTCGAAAATTTTGATTTTCTCATAAATGGTTCTAACGATTTTGATTAAAATATCGTATATTAAAGATATTTACCTGACAAATAATATGTATATCTTAAATTTTCTGGGAATAGTCTCTGGAGACTACTTTATTCTGGATGAATATTGCATAACTACTAAACCGTAAGAGATGGACAAACAAAATGTAGAGCACGCTAAAACACACAATTTATGTTATATACATTTTTTTCGTGGACTTGATCGTTATTGAGATATTCGTTGTTGTTGGTTTCAGGTTTAAAAAACTTGTACTTTGCTCATACAGGAATTTGTCGTGTCCATACAAACAAAGGAACTTCAGTCACCTAGTAACTAGCTTTTGACTTGACTTTAACCTATGATACTCCCATATTTGGCTTCTATTTACAAGGAAGCAAGTCATGAGACTATTTCTGCTACTTTTTTTTTGTCGATTAGCATGAAGTAAATAGAAGAATAAGCTCATTAACAATAATTCTGTTACAGAGAAGTTGAGAAAGTCATGTGAATGGAACACATCAGATTTTTTTTTTTTTTTGTAGTTGTACAAGTACTATGTACATTGTGTATAGAGACGATATTGTAATGCACAAAAAAAATTCAATACCGAGATTTCACCGGAAATGTATGCTTTGGGTCCCTCTTAATCCAAAAAAAAAAAGCATTTTTAGAAAAATGTCTTTATGAGTCTGTCTGTCTGTGTGTGTGTTTGTGCCTATGTTTTGGTGTGTCTTTGGACAGCATAGCTCAAAACGAAAAAATCATTAAATACGAAATTTGGTATTTAAGTTTGATATCTTCCAGGGATGCGACACGAAGATGTTGCGAAAAATCCCCCCACACCCAACTACTCTTTACATGGAACTTTTTTCGAAATATTTGATTTTCTCAAAAAATGGCTCAAACGATTTTGATTAAAATATCGTATCCTAAAGATAATATGTATATCTTGAATTTTCTGGGAATAGCCTCTGAAGACTACTTTATTCTGGATGAATTTTACGAAATTTTGCATAACTGCTAAGCCGTAAGAGATGGGCAAAAACTTACCACAAAAAAGTATAGCACGCGCTAGAGCACACAGTTTATGCAATGTAGGTTTTTTTTTCGTGGAGTTGACCGTTTTTTTAGATATTCCTTGTTTTTTTGTTTCAGCTTTGAAGAACTTGTACTTTTTTCATACTGGAATTTGTCAACTCGTGTCCATACAAACAAAGGAACTTCAGGAACATAGCAACCAGATTTTGACTATCACTTTAACCTATGATACTCCTATATTTCGCTTGTACTTACAAGGAAGCAAGTAATGAGACTATTTCTGCTTATGTTTTCTCGATTAGCATGAAGTAAATAGAAGAATAATCTTACTAACAATAAATTGTTACAGAAAAGTAGAGAAAGTCATGTGAATGGAACACATCAAACTTTTTTACCTTATTGTATAGATATGGGATTGAAAGAGGAGGTAATGACAGGTTTCTGACAACTGGTGACTGACAATATTTAATAACGGTGGTAATGTATTTGCAAATTGGACAGAAAAAGAACAAAATACACAACATAATCCGTTCTTTTAAGTGAAGCATGTACTGATGCATTATGCAAATACGGCAACAAATATTAAGTGAAAAGTGTCTAGATGATAACATGCAAATAAAGAAAAACCTGAAATCATATTTAGATTGCTATTTAAATTAAGTGCAAATATTAATTCTGTCCTTTCAGCTGCAATATTATTATCGTGTTCATTTCAAGGAGAAAGTAAAGAATTCGGTCGTTAAATTTAAAATAGAGAAAGCCAACAACATGAATGCTAAATGAGCAATAACATGCCTAACGCTTGTTACTTTCTGTAGCACGTATATACAGTGTACATAGTGGATAGAGAAGGTAATGAATTCCATCCAAAAAAATCTGACGTGTTCCACTCACATGCCTTTCTCTATATCGCTGCAACAAATTATTGTTAAAAAGCTTATGATTCTATTTACTTCATTCTAATCGAGAAACAATCAGCAGAAATAGTCGTATTACTTGCTTCCTTGTAAGTAGAAGCGAAATAAGGGAGTAGTATTGGTTAAAGTGATAGTCAAACGTTGGTTGCTATGTCACTGAGGTTCCTTTGTTTGTATGGATAGGAGTTGACAAATTTCAGTATGAGAAAAGTATGTCTTTTAAAGCTGAAACCAAAAACAATGAGTATCTAAAAAACGATCAACTCCACGAAAAAAATATATATGTAACATAAATTGTATGTTTTAAGGTGCTCTACATTTTTTGTGTTGTAAGTTTTTGTCTATCCCTTACGGTTTAGCAGTTATGCAAAATTCCGTAAAATTCCTCCAGGATAAAGTAGCCATCAGAGACTATTCCCAGAAAGTTGAATATAAACATTTTATTAGTCAGGTAAATATCTTTTATATACAAAATTTTAATCAAAATCGTTAGAGCCATTTTTGAGAAAATCAAAATTTTCGAAAAAAGTTCCATGTAAAGGGTAGTTTGGGGAGGGGGATGTTTCTCAAAATCTTCGTGTCGCATCTCTGGGACATACTAAACTTAAATACCAAGTTTGGTATTTTAGCGACTTTTCGTTTTTGAGTAATTGTGAACACAGACACACGGACACACACCGACCTTTTTCTGAAAATGTTTTTTTTTTTTTTTTTTTTGGATACGGTGACCCCAGAACATATATTTCCGGTGAAATCTCGGTATCTAATACTTAGGTGGAATACTTTCTCTATACAATATGCACATAGTACTTATAGAGACAGTAAAAATCCATGCCAGAAATAATATTTTAGGATCCTCTGAATAAAAAAAAAAAAAAGTTTTTAGAAAAATGTCCGTTGGGGTTGGATTTTCAGGAAAATCTTCCTACTCCAAACTACCAAAAATGGCTCTTAACAATTTTCATTAAACTACACTATATTAAAAATAATTACATGGCAAATAAAATGTATAACTTTAACTATCTGGAAACGGCCTCTGACAATTCTGAGTGAGTTTATGATAACTGTATCATAGGAGATAAACAAAAATCTACAGCACAAAACGTATAGATCTCGTTAAAACACACAATTAATGCCAAATACATTTTTATGAAGTTATCGATTTCAAATATGCATGTGTGTTTGTGGATTGGACGGCTCAAGACCGTTAAACACCAATTTGGTATTTAGGTTTAGTATCTTCAAAGGATGTGACACGAAGATTTACAAGAAAATTTGCCCACCCCTTAACTACCCGTTGCATAGAATTTTTTTCCCCAAAAATCTCTAATAACTTTGATTAAAATAGCGTTGATTTAAGATATTTACATGACAAATAAAAGTTATATCTTACATTTTCTAAAAGTAGCCTCTGAAGACCTGCTCATTCTAGAGGAGTTTTGCTGAATTTTTCATAACTAGTTAATTGTAAGAGATAAAAATAAAAATTTACTACACAAAAATTAGATTTCGACCACAACGACGTAAAAATAATAAAATATTTAAAAATTGAAACATTGAGAAGCACTAAAAAATAAAAATAAATAAACCCAATGAAAAAAAATCTGATGTAATCCATTCACATGACTTTCTCTATATCTCTGCAACAAATTATTCTTAAAAGGCTTATACTTTTATTTACTTCATGTTAGTCAGAAAAAATTAGCAGAAATAGTCTTATTACTTGCTTCCCTGTAAGTAGAAGCGAAATAAGGGAGTACCATAGGTTAAAGTGGTAGCCAAAAGCTGGTTGCTATGTGACTGAGTTTCTTTGTTTGTATGGACAGGAGTTGACAAATTCCTGTATTTGAAGAGTATAAGTTTTTTTTAAGGCTGAAAGAAAAAACAAGGAATATCTAATAAACAATCAACTCCACGAAAAAAGTTATGTAACATAAATTGTGTGTTTCAACATGCTCTACATTTTCTGTGTGTAGGTTTTTGTCTCTTACGGTTTACCAGTTACACAAAATTCCGTAAAATTCATCCAGAATAAAGTAGTCTTCAGAGGCTATTCCCAGAAAATTAATTCAAGATATACATATTATTTGTCAAGTATGTATCTTTAATATATGATATTTTAATCGAAATCGTTAGAGCCATTTTTTAGAAAATCAAAAATTTCGAAAAAAGTTGCATGTAAAGGGTAGTTGGGGGTGGGGGAATTTTTTTTTTCAAAATCTTCATGTCGCATCCCTGGAAGATACTAAACTTAAATACCAAGTTTGGTATTTTACCGACTTTCCTTTTTGAGTTATCGTGTTCATAGACACACGGACACACACACACGGACCTTTTTCCGAAAATGCTTTTTTTAGATAAAGGGAACCCTAAAACATATATATCCGGTGAAATCTCGGTATCGAATTTTTGGGTTGAGTGCAATACATTCTCTATACACTATGTACATAATACGTACAGAAGAAGTAAAGATTGAGTATCGCCTTATGCCAATGTGTTCCCTTATATCCCTTCTACATATAAAATGCAAATAAAGACTAATTCTCCCAATGTTTATCTAGATTAAAATGATGTAGGAAGAATATATATATTTGAAGAACAGCTAAAATGGAAATGAAATGACGTGTTATTTATGAACGCTCTTTAACTGCTATGTTTCTCGGCGTCCCATTCTATACTATGCGTGAAAGACCGCTTAATTTTGCTCAGAGGCCTCTCTATCAGGCTTGAGGTTCTTTTACGTGCCGTAAATCTACGACACGGGACCCACGTCATTACTTCCGTTCCGAAGGAAGCCATGCTAAGGATTTTTACGCCCGAAAAAATCCATCGTCCTCCGCCGGGTTTGAACCCGCGACCTTGGGTATATGAAGTTAGCATGGTAACCATT
Source organism: Hymenopus coronatus (assembly GCA_030762935.1). Lineage (NCBI taxonomy): Eukaryota > Metazoa > Arthropoda > Insecta > Mantodea > Hymenopodidae > Hymenopus > Hymenopus coronatus. The sequence goes on along the minus strand of CM060896.1, from coordinate 157,130,208 downwards.
ACAGAACAGGTAAAGAATATCATGTGATGGAACACATCAGATTTTTTGGGACTGATGACATACTCCAACAGCAACTTAGATTACCTCAAGGTCCTTACGTGATGGAGCCACTGTTCTTAATGAAGTGAGGTGAAAGTCTGAGGATCGATGTCGTGTCGGGGCGGACCGACAGCGTGTAACAACATGGCATGTATTATTCTGAGGGGCAAGGCCCTGGTCTCCCACGCTGGTTCTTGTCCCATGTTCCCTGTCATTCTAACGTATAATTTGCATAGCGATCCACTTCGCTTCTATTGTTTCCCAGCAAGCTATTATTTATATCACTTTGCTATTGTATCGAACGTCTCTCTCTATTTTCACTTTTTGCGTATATGCGAGATTATGTTACTAGGTCGTTCTATAAGCACTGCATATACATTTAATTATGCAGAGACTTTCGTTGGAAATGAGAGAGCGTACAGACTACTCAATTCCTCTAGACCAGCGATGATCAGTTAGCAAGGCAATGAGGGCCAGAATACGATAAGGCCCTTTCTTGAAGCTCAGTAAAATTAAAAATATAACTATTATAAAAATCTGATATGTTCCATTCACATGACTTTCTCTACATCTCTGCAAGAAAATATAATAAAAACCTTTGCTTCTATTTACTTCATGCTAATCGAGAAAAAATTACAGAAATAGTGTTATTAGTTGCTTTCTTGTAAGTATAAGCGAGATCAGGGAGTACCATAGGTTAAAGTGATACTCAAAAGCTGGTTGCTATGTGACTGAAGTTCCTTTGTTTGTATGGATAGGAGATGACAAATTCCTGTATGAGAAAAGTATGTTTTTCAAAGCTGAAACCAAAGACAAGGAATATCTAAAAACGATCAACTCCACGAAAAAAAATTACATTGCATAAATTAGGTGCTTTAACGCGTGCTATATTTTTTGTGTGGTAAGCTTTTGTCCATCTCATACGGTTCAGCAATTATGCAACATTTTGCACAATTCATCCGGAGTAAAGTAGTCTTCAGAGGCTATTCCCAGAAAATTCAAGATATACATTTTAATTGCCATAAATATCGTTAGAGCCATTTTTGAGAAAACCAAAATTTTCGAAAAAAATACCATATAAAAGGTAGTTGGGGTGGGGGATTTTCTTTAAAATCTCGTGTCGCATCCTTGTAAGAAACCAAACTTAAATACCAGGTTTGGTATTCAACGGTCTTTTCCTTTTTAGCTATGCTGCCTCCCCACACACACTCATATGCACACACACGGACCTTTTTGTAAAAATGTTTTTTTTATTCAGGGGGACCCAAAACATGTATTTCCGGTGAAATCTCGGTATCGAATTTTTGGATGCATTACAATACCTTCTCTATACAATATGTATATAGCACTATAGAAAAAGTAATATAATAACAGCAATGGTAACTTAAGAGCATATACTTTTGAATATTACTACATGCACAGTGAAGGAACAAGAATTGTTTTTACAATAAACAATGAGGTTTGTAGAATCTTGTACAAAAGGTTTAAAATCCAGTTCCGGTTCTAATGCTGCAATGTTAAGAACATTAGATAACATTGATTCAGTTAATCTCTTTCTGGATTTTGATGTCACTAGTTTCATAGCAGAGAAGGCAGTTTCACATATTAAGTACCACCAAATATGGACGTGAATTGTAAAGCCCTGTTTCTAAGATGTGGAAAATGTTCCTTTGAAATGAGTTTCCAAAAATCGCCTCTGATGTTTGAAGAAATTAATCACATTGGAGCTCAAACAGTTCTAACTGTAGATCCCTGGGTTAGTACTCTACTTAACCTCTCATGGAATTGTTGAAAAGTTCCATCTGTGATCGAAATACTTCAAAATCTTGAAATCTACCACCAAATTTTAAAATGAGATCTATGAAGAAAGTAAAAAAATCTGATCTGTTCCATTCGCATGACTTTCTCTATATTTCTGTAACAAATTATTGTTAATAAGCTCATTCTTTTATTAATTTCATGCTAATCGAGAAAAATTAGCAGAAATAGTCTTATTTCTTGATTTATTGTAAATAGAAGCGCCACAAGGGGGTACCATAGGTTAATGTGAAAGCCAAAAGCTGGTTGCTATGAGACTGAAGTTCCTTTGTTTGTATGGACACGAGTTGGCAAATTCCTGTATGAGAAAAGTATAAGTTTTTCAAAGCTAAAACCAAAATGTATATAAAATAAATTGTGTGTTTTAATGTACTCTACATTTTTTGTGTGTTAAGTTTTTGTCCATCTCTTACGGTTTAGTAGTTACGCAAAATTCTTCAGAGGCTATTCCCAGATAATTCAAGATATACATTATCTTTAATGTACGATATTTTAATCAAAATCGTTAGAACCATTTTTTAGAAAATTAGAATTTTCGAAAAATGTTCCATGTAAAGGGTAGTTGGGAGTGGGAGATTTTCTTGAAAATCTTCGTGTCGCATCCTTGGTAGATACCAAACCTAAATACCAAGTTTGGTTTTTAATGGACTTTTCGTTTTTGAGCTATGCTGCCCACAGACACATACACAGAGACACACACAGAGACACACACAGACATTTTTCTAAAAATGTTTTTTTTATTCAGGAGGTCTCAAAACATGTATTTCCGGTGAAATCTCGGTATCGAATTTTTGGGTGCATTACAATATTTTCTCTATACACTATGTACACAGCACGTATAGAGAAGTTAAAACAAAACAAAAAAAAAAAAAAAAAAAGGGAAATCATATATTTATACGCGGCCCGGATTAGAACCGTGGGCCGCCATTTAGTCATCACTGCTCTAGATGAACGACTCTTAGTAATATTGGTGAGAAATTACCTTTTGATCGACATTCCTGCTGACAGGTTGCTGTCTCGGTACGCTGTTACCATATTTACACGCTGTCCGTCTGCAGCGCCGCATGTTCCACTGCTTCCTCTAAAATGCCTTTTTCAATGTATGTTCAATCACACTCCCCAGTATGCTGAAATACTTTCCCCCATTTCTCACTAGTTACCTTATATATTCACTTTCAACATTGGGTGCTGTAGTCCACTAAACATAAAAGTTTTATTTTGGCCAACGTAACCACAGCTCGTTCATCTCATTTTGAAATCCCTATGTCACTCGTGATAGTTCTAGGTTGAGAACAAGAGGAATGTCTGCGATATATAAAAAGTAGTAATGATTATGAATACAATCCTTATGGAATCACTGTGTATAACATAACCCAAATGTTCACAGAATGAAATCAAACAATCAGATCAGTCATGCATGAGAACGCTCGCGTAAATTTCCACTGAACCCGTATGGGTTGCAACGCCAATGACATATCCTTGACGGTTATATGTTCTTACACTATGATTGGTCAGTAGCCTGACGAGCCCCTGCCAGCAGAATACACTCCCCACGAGTGTCAATCACAGCTAGATTTCTCACTGACCATAGGGATGGGAATATTCGAATGCAACATGTCGATGTATTTGATTCTGGGATGCTCTCGAGATATTTCGAAACCTCAATGCTGTATTCGAGTCCTCCATTCGGATGGGTTCAAATGCACAGTTCTGAGTGCAGTATTCGAGCACTCGGATGGGTGCAGGTGCGCCGAACTGAATCGAGATGTCGTCTCGAGGTGGTGCTGACATAAGTGTGTACGAGGGCCCTTCAATATGTCCTTAGAAAAAGATATGAACTGACGCGCGACCTTTACTATGCGAGCTGCCGAGGTAGGCGGCTCAGTCATTTCGTCTAGGGCTGCTATTCGGGAGATGGTGGGATCGATTCCCCGCGGCTGACTTCTCTGACCCATGGTTTTCTATTCGGGGGGTTTTCCCGGGTCACTAGGCGAATGACGGAGAGGAATCTTCATTCCCCCAAACTTCCCGACCCTTAATTTCATCCCAACCGGTTTCTTTCAGAGTTGTAAGTTTCGAGGCGTCACTTCATGGAGGTGACTGCGCTCTGCAAGTACGGCGGGGTGGTGTTAGTGATTGTCTGAGGACTCAGGTGGTCTATCCGGGACTGAGCCACGAGCTCCTGGCGCTTCCTACAGATGAAGAGCTGCTTGATAACTATTAGAGACCCTCCACTACGGCTCTCTCCCTGTCCGGATGTTGGCCGCCCTCTAAAATTACACTCATCTTATCCTTCCTTCAGGGGTTTGACGTACAATAAGCAGTGTGGAATACTCCTCCGTAACACACACACACACATACACTATGCGCAGTAGAATTACGGAGAAACGAGGACCGGGGATAGAAGAGAGAAGTTGCCCGCCTGTCTTTCCGCAGTGTTGTCAAGCAAAGAAAGTTTCTTTTGTTAAGACCTTAGAATATTATCTTGAATAACTTATTCAATTTACCGCGAATTAGCTGAATTATTAAAGAAATGCAGTACATATATATATGTCCGTGAGACAGAATAAAACCCTAAGATGAACCATCTGAGAAATTTGACCAAAATTAGCTAAAACACAAATCTCATGTGTTCTATTCTCTAGATGTTCCAAATACAAACTATTTTTACAAAACATTATTATTTTATCAACATCATGCTAAGCGAGATAAATATTAGCAGAATTGGTGTTACTACTCGCTTCATTTTAAGTAGAAGAGAAATAATGAAATAAAGTGATACTCAAATCTTTCAAAAGCTGACCACTATGTGAAATAATCGAGGTTCGGTTCGCTTTGCATAGTCCCGTTTGAGAAAAGTAAGGTAGTTTAAAATATCTCAAAGACAGTCAACTCCACAATAAAAACGTATATGACAAATTACGTGCTTTAACGAGATCTACAATTTTTGTGCAGTAAGTTTTTGTCTATCTCTTACGGCTTAACCGTTGTACAAAACTCATCCAGAATATAAAGAGGCTATCCTTGGAAGATAATGAAATTAAACACCAAGTTTGGTTTTAACGGACTTTACGTTTTTGAGATACGCTGTCCACAGGTACACACGGACTTTTTTTAAAAAATTATTATTTCTTATTCAGGGGGTCTGAAAACATGTATTTCCGCAGAAAACTCGGAATCGAATTTTTGGGTGAAAATCAATACTTCCTCAATACAAAATGTACATAGAACTTGTAGAGAAAGCAAATACTGAAGCACATTTGCATGAAGTGTTTGTAGAAGTCAACCAACTTTGGCTAAAGTTATTATTTCATTGATACCACGAGTCGTAATTTTAATGAAATAAGTAAGTTTGAAATAAAATTACACAGAATCTCTCTTTAAAATTAATTAATCTACGAAATTTCATCATGATAACATATTTGAGGGTGTTGATAAATCCACTACAGCGTTATTAGACATTTAATTAATTTTATGAAAATCTACGTAAAAGTTTCTTCATTAGGTAATGTATTTGTTGAAAAAATGCTTTATAAATATTAAAAGAGTTCCAAAGCCTGAGTTTGGCAGCGCCAGAGCTTGCAGTGTAGACATGGGACGATTCATGAACGAATCGTTCATATGAATGACTACAAGGTAAGAATCGCATGAATCGTGTCAATCTTGGCATGAATGGTTGTTCAAAAAGAATCGCGAGAATCGTGCTATACTCAACATGAATCGTCGTTCAAAAAGAATCGTAAGGTTGGTGCTAGTATCAATATGAATCGTCGTTCAAAAAGAATCGCATGAATCGTGTCAACCATAGCAGGTGTCGTCGTTCAGAAAGAATCGTGAGAATCGTGTCAACCATAGCTGGTGTCGTCGTTCGAAAAGAATCGCGAGAATCGTGCTAGTCTCAACATGAATCGCCGTTCAAAAAGAATCGCGAGAATCGTGCTAGTATCAACATGAATCGTCGTTCGAAAAGAATCGCGAGAATCGTGCTAGTCTCAACATGAATCGTCGTTCGAAAAGAATCGCGAGAATCGTGCTAGTCTCAACATGAATCGTCGTTCAAAAAGAATCGCGAGAATCGTGCTAGTCTCAACATGAATCGCCGTTCAAAAAGAATCGCGAGAATCGTGCTAGTCTCAACATGAATCGTCATTCAAAAAGAATCGCGAGAATCGTGCTAGTTCAAAAAGAATCGCATGAATCGTGTCAACCATAGATGGTGTCGTCGTTCAAAAAGCATCACGAGAATCGTGCTAGTCTCAACATGAATCGTCGTTCAAAAAGAATCGTATGAATCGTGTCAACCATAGATGGTGTCGTCGTTCAAAAAGCATCACGAGAATCGTGCTAGTCTCAAAATTAATCGGTGTTAAAAAAGAATCGCATGAATCGAAAAGAATAGCATGCATCGTGTCAACCATAGCAAGTATCGTCGTTCAAAAAGAATCGCAGATTTGAAGAATCGTATTCAGCTATTGGAGTTTGTTTTTCTTTTACTTCCACCTTTCGAAGTACCAAGCCGAATTTCGAGGAAAACTGCCGAGTGGGCACGATGATGTGTACAGGGATTTATAACCATTTATTTTATTATGAGAAAATAAACAGTATTGAGGTCATGAAGCTAATATAAGAATATGTAAACATATAAAATAAAATATATCAATTATATATTATATAATGTGCAATATGCTTAAGAAGACGAACACTGCCGATCATTGCCGAAGCCACCATGAGCGTCTTCATTGTTTAGGGATGTGTTATTGCACATGTGTAAACAAGCGTTAGAATATACAACTGTTTTATATACATTTATTTATTTTTTGTTGTATCTTAAATGTAATATATGCACCCCTAAATCGTCACTACATTAGCAAGATATATAATTTCAGGAACAAAATTTTGAGACAAATAAAGCAATTATGCTCCAAAATAATAGGTATAAGAACATGCTATTCTAATGCATTAAAATTACCTTGAATATTCCTGAAGAAAATAATAATTATTCTGGGTACTAGTGTTGCCTTATAATGAGGTATGTATAAAAATTACATGATTTAGTGGCGCGCAACCGCGACAGTGAAGAATAATAATTACTCTGCGTATTAACATCACAAAAATACCACTATGCAGTCAAAGTTTAGGTGTCAATTTTAGACTTAAACGTTTTTCTTTTCTTTTCTTTTATCAAATATGTTTGCAATAGATGGAAAAGAGTAGAACGGTTTTTATATAAATTACTGTTTTTATGCTAAAGGAGCTATCATATGACTATCATCCCAGTGTATAATATAAGTCAAACATAGAGAAGGCATGGCGACGATTAATGAATTGTATGAATCGATTCACATTGGATGAACGAATCGTATGAATAGATTTACATTGGATGAACGAATCGTATGAATCGATTCACATTAGATGAACGAATCGGTTGAATCGATTCACATTGGATGAACTAATCATATGAATCGATTTACATTGGATGAACGAATCGTTTGAATCGATTCACATTGGATGAACGAATCATATGAATCGATTTACATTGTATGAACGAATCGTTTGAATCGATTCACATTGGATGAACGAATCGTATGAATCGGTTCCAGAAAATGAATCGCTCGACCCACTCTATTGTAGATTATTTTGAGAGTGCCAGCAGGGAAGGATCTTGGCCGAAACGAACACCTGTGACGTATTCACATAACTCGCCGCCCACTGCTCACGTCATTGTAAACATGGCGAGGAACGTTACACTGCACAGAATTCAACTTGTAGTACACAGGGCCCATTGTGTAACGATATTTATACGCGCTACACAGACCGTGTCAGAGGAAGAACTAGGGAAGCCTTAATTTCTCTCCATTAAAACTGACACGTAATATCACGGTCGCTTCGGCCTCTGTATTAACACCAATGGCGCACAGTACGGCCATTTTTACATGGAAAAAAGTCCATTAATTAAGAAAAAATCTGATGTATTCCGTTCACATGACTTTCTTTCCATCTCTGCAACAAATTATTGTTAAAAAGCTTATGCTTCTATTTCCTTCATGTTAATCGGGAAAAAATGAGCAGAAATGGTCTTATTGCTTGCTTCCTTCTAAGCAGAAGGGAAATAAGAGAGTACCGTAGGCTAAAGCGATAAGACTATCTTTTAAACTCTGATTCCTATGTGATTGAAGTTACTTTGTTTGAATGGCTGGCAGTTGACGAATTAGCGCAAGAGAAATGTATAAGTATTTCAAACCTGAAATCAATAAGAAGACATACTTCAAAAACAGATCATCCACCAAAAAAAAAAAAAAAAAAAAAAAAAAAAACGTATAAGACATAAATTGTATGTTTTATCGAGATCTACATTTTCTGTGGAGTAAGGATTTGTCTATCCCTTACGGTTTACCAACAACAAACCCATCCAGAATAGAGACGTATTGAAAAGCTATTTACAGAAATTTCAAGATACACATATTACTTGTCGTATAAATATCTTTCACATGCCACATTTTGATCAAAATCGTTTTCGCTATTTTCGAGAAAATCAAAATTTTCGAAAAATGTTCCATATAAAGAGTAGTTGGGGTGGGGGGATTTTCTTAAAAATCTTCGTGGCGCATCCTTGGAAGATACTGAACTTAAATACCAACTTTTGTATTTAACGGAAATTTCGTTTGAGCTATGCTGTGCACATGGACTTATTCCAAAAATAACTTTTTTGAATTCAGGGGGACCCAGAACATGTATTTCCGGTGAAATCTTGACATCGAATTTTTGGATGTATTACAGTGCCTTCTCTATACACTATGTGCATAGTACGTGTAGAGAAAGTAGCAATCAGATGTATTCTATTCAGATTACCTTTTCTACATCAGTGTAACAAACTATATTAAAAGTCTTATTCTTCAATTTACTTCATGCTAAATTAGATAAGCATTAGCAGAAATATATTATTGTAAGTAGAAGAAAAGCAATGGAATACACCAGGCTAAAATGGTAGTCAAGTCTTTTAAATGGTGGTTGTAACAAGGAATATCTCAAAAACGATAAATTGAACGAAAAAATACATACGACATAAATTGTGTTTTTTATTGAGATCTACGTCTTTACTTTCTCTAGCCCCATATGTACAATGTACATAGGGATAGAGAAGTATTGTATTCCACCCAAAAATTCGATACCGAGATTTCACCGGAAATACATGTTTTAGGAGCCCCTGTTTCCAAAAAAAGCATTTTCAGAAAAAGGTCCGTGTGTGTGTGTGTCCGTGTGTCTGTGAACACGATAACTCAAAAACGAAAAGTAGCTAAAATACCAAACTTGGTATTTAAGTTTAGTATCTTCCAGGGATGCGACACGAAGATTTTGAGAAAAATCCCCCAACCCAAACTATCCTTTACATGGAATTTTTTTCCAACATTTTGATTTTCTTAAAAATGGTTCTAACGATTTTGATTAAAATATCATATATTAAATATATTTACCAAATAAATAAAATGTTTATCTTGAATTTTTTGGAAATAGCTTCTGAAGATCTGTTTATTCTGGATGAATTTTGCTTAATTTGGCATAACTAGTAAACCGTAAGAGATACACAAAAACTTACTGTACAAAAAATGTAGATCATCTTATTATACACAAGTTATAACATATACATTTTTCTCATGGAGCTTACCGTTTTCGAGGTATTCATTGTTATTAGTTTCAGTTGTGAAGTACTTATACTTTTCTCAGACGGGAGTGTCCGTTTTTCTTTTGTTCTACTCCTGGCCAAGAAAAGAAGCGATTTGTAATGACAATCGCATAACGACAGCTTTTAAAACATTTGATTATTGGTTTAGCCTAGTGTATTCCCTTATTTTCTTCCTATTTATACGGAACTAAATAATAACATTGTGCTAATGAGTACTACGTTTAGCAAGATGCAGAAAGAAGAACAATTTTATGTATGAAGTTTGTAGAACGGCTAGAGAAAGTCATGTGAGTGTAACACATCAGATTTTTGTGTAGTAAGTTTTTGTAGGTACATAAATCACAGGTTTAAGATTAACTACTTGAAATAATTGCCCTGAGTTATAGAATAATTCCTAAAATTTCTGGTAAAGCAATTAGATAGAGTCAGACTGAAAAATGTATTGCTATAGCCGTGATTTGAACCACGGATCTGCCGGTCTCTAGTAGGTTACTCTGCCACTGAGCTACCATGGCAACATGGCTACAGATCAGGAGATCCGTGGTTCAAATCCCGGCTATGGCATTGGATTTTTCAGTCTGACACTACCTATCCAACTGCTGTCCTACACACGGTTTCTGTGAAAAACCCATTAATCCAATACAAATAGATTAGTTTAAGAACAGTGGTAGTTAACTCACTTAAGTTGTAATTTCCGTTTGTTTAGACTACTTTGTCCCCTTAAGATTGAAACCTATTACAGGGAATATCTCTAAAACGGCCAGCTTTACAAGAAAACCGCAGATTAAATCATAAGAACAGTTTGCATATGGAACAGCTAGAGATAGTTTTGCGAGTGGAAAAAACATTTTTTTTATTGTATTGAAAATACAATGTTGACACTGCAACTTACCGCACTTCATAGTTTACATCGATTTCCATCACCAGCTTTACGTGTTCCCAGCCCCAGGCAACCTGTTTTAGAATTTTGTTATCGCTGCATGGAGTAACAAAAGAAGGACGAACCCGATAATAACGAGTGAAGTAAAAGGCTTGGCAAACTTGTTAGAAACGTGTTTCTTCACCAAGCAATTAATTATTAAATCAAGATAGACTCCCGCACTACGTGTTATATGAGGATTTTAAAATCCTGCAGGGAGTTGCTGATTGACTCACAATGTGCTGACAGCAGATTTATTGAGCGCCAATAATTTACCGTAACTCTACGGCCTTTCTTCAATTCCTTCACGACAGAGTTCCTTAACGAGCTAGGATTAATCGATCTACTCTGCAGATTGAAGTTTAGAATTTACTTACTTGTGAAGCGAAGAACATTGTTACCAACAAAACTTCAACATCACATAATCAAGTTCTTCCTTCATTTTCCAGAATAAGTAATTGCAGATACTGTTTCGGTCATACATTAGCCAACTAATTACGTGCAACAATGTATCAGTTTGAATAGCATGCTGGGACCCATACAAGGCTAATAAAAAACAGACTGCCTGCGTGGTTGAGTGCTCACTCGGAGGTCCCGATACCCGGCTTGGGCGGGGAATTTTTACTTTCTCTACATGTACAAAGGTTGAATGAAAAGTAATGCTTCTACCTTCGTAACTCTTCAACAGATGGCAGCATCGGCATGTGGCAGGTACTGGCTTGTTCCGTAGCCTCTTCTCTACAGCTTTCACATAGCCAAGCAAAGCAATGATGTGACCCACACGTTCTGACGATCGTCCTGAATCAATCTTTTGCTTGTCAACCTCGGTGGTTGCTGTCACAGAACGTCCAACTCTTTCCTTGTCACGCAAGTCAGATGTTCCCACCTCAACATCTTTAAACTTACTCGCCGAACAACACACAGAACTCACATCAACACAATCACCATAAACTGCTTTCATTCTCTGATGAATCTCCTTTGGGATGACACCTTCTGCTGTCAAGAATTCAAGACTATACGTTGCTTAAATCGCATTGACTGACCGTCTGCGCAGGGTTCCATACTTTACACTGTAACAACACAACCGCTCAATGTTCAGGCTTCCCGCCAACTGGAGCTGTAGAGAAGAGGCTACGGAACAAGCCAGTACCTGCCGCATACCAATGCTGGCATCTGTTGAACAGTTACGAAGATGGAGCCTTTACTTTTCATTCAACCCTCGAACTATGTACATAGTGTACAGACAGAGAAGGTAGTGTATAGAGAAGGTACTGTATTGCACCCAAAAATTCAATACTAAGATTTCACCGGAAATATATGTCCTAGGTCCCCCTGAATCCAAAAAAAAAAAAACATTTTTGGAAAAAGGTCCGTGTGTGCGTGTGTGTGTCTGTGGATATCTTAGCTCCAAAACGAAAAGACCTTTAAACACCAACCTTTTCAGAAATAAGACCCCAAACTAACCTTTGCATGGAAACATTTTCGAAGTTTAGATTTTCACAAAAATTGCTCAAATGATTTTGGTTAAAATACATTCTATTAAAGATAATTAAATAAGGAATAAAATGTAAATCTTGAATGTCCCGAAAATAACATCTGAAGTCGTCTTCATTCTGAATTACTTTTGCATAATTGGTAACCCTAAGAGATAGACGAAAACGTACTACAGAAAAATCGTAGATCTCCTTCAAACACACAATTTATATCATATACATTTTTTTGTGTGGAAATGTTTTTTTTTTTTTATTTATGGGCCGCACCCAGCGTCCCATTCTATATTGGGCATGAAAGACCGCTTAATTTTACTCAGAGGCCTCTTTTCTGGCTTGAGGTTCTTTTATGTGTCGTAAATCTGCGACACGGGGCTAGCGGCTTTACTTCCCTTCCGAAGGAAGTCATGCTAAGTATTTTTACACCCGAAGGAATTGCATCGTCCTCCGCCAAGTTTGGCTAACCATTTCCGAGATATTCCTTGTTATTGGTTTCAATTCTGAAAATACTTAAGCTTTTCTCATCCGCGAATTTTTCAGCTTCTGGAAATGCAAAGAAACGAATTTATATTACATGGCAATAAGCTTTTAAAAGATTTGATTACGGGTTTAGCTTATGGTATTTGAATTCTGCAAAAAAGTATACAAACAATTTCTGCTAATGCTAATCTCGATTTGAATGTAGTAGATAAAAGAATATGTTTTGACAATACTGTCGCGAACAGAAGCTATTTGAGGGTGGTGAAAGGAAGACAGGTGGTAGAGCAATCATAACAACGGAACTTAAATTAAGCTAATATATTAAGAAATATAAAATAATCTGTTGGTTGCGAATGTTTGGTTTACAAAGATGGGGGATTGCAATATATTCCATTAAACCTGGCCAATATTATTATGATCACTGGGGTTACTAAACAAAGCCTTACCTTAGGCGATATTTCATGATGTGTCTAGGCGAGGTGAGAAACGAAATGGTCGAGCTGGATGAGCCTGGAGCGACGCCCCAAGACGTACAGACGAAGCAGAGGTTCCCCGACGGTCAAGACCTGATGGTCGGGTCTACAGTCCCTTAAATAGATTTAGCTGCATCCCGGAAGGCCATTCCAACATGGTGGTTGTACTCCTAAAATGGAGAACAAACGCCCTGATAGTGGATAATCTTAGCCAGTCAGCATCAAATGTTTAAATGTTCTAGAACATCCGGTGTGACGTCAAAGTGCGAATGTGCACGTAACCCAACGAAGTTGGTGTTATCAAAAAGTCCACTAGGAGTACCATCGGAAGAAGCTAGTCACTTCCATCCCGTTACTTAATAAACCTATAAGAAAGCTTGTATTCTTCCAAGAATATGTAAGAATCAAATCCTAATAAATTCTGATTAATTAATTCATAATTAATACAATATTACTAAAACAATATAAGTCAAACCCTCACGTAGGCCCGCCTGGGTAGTGTGGTAGTAGCGTGTCTGCCTCACATTCAAAAGGTCGTGAGTTCGAATCTCACTTAGGGTGAGTTACCCGGATAAGGTTTTTTTCGGGGTTTTCCCTTATCCCAAGAAGACGAAAGTCAAGTTACTTTAAGTTCATTTGAACATCATTTTACCAATTTTATTCATCGTCCGATATGACTAACCAGTTTTGTTTTTCTTTTGGTAGTGTTTAACGCCCGCTGATGATACATGAATGATGATGGCGAGGGAAACTGGAGTACCCGGAGAAAACCCGCCCCAGCGCCGCTTTGTCCATCACAAATCTCACATGCGATCGCTTGGGATCGAACCCCGGCCGTCTAGGTGAGAAGCAAGTGGTCTAACCACTCGGCTACGGCGCGGCCCCAACCAGGTTAAAGGCCGTTTAACCACAGGACAAAAAAAAAAAAGAGACACGTGACAATACGACAATTTATTACAGAGATGTAGAGAAAGCTATGTGAATGCATCACATAATCTACTTCTGGGTGTGTTGTCTGTATTATATTGTGAAAACATTTATCAATAGAGCTACGCGCAATTTGCTTCCAATTTTCATCACTTGATCTTAAGATAATTTCTACTCTTTATCCCCAATCTCATTTACCCTCTTAGCCGAAATGGGGTTTCCTTCTGATAAGACTCAGAACTTCTGCAGAAACAACGTAATTCGATCAGAAGTATGGAATAGTAAATGACACATGTTCATGTGCAATAGAGGTGTTTATCGTTCTCAGAGCTGAAGTTGTTAATAACTACGAGTATAAAGAACTACTTTCTCAATAAAACTGCAACGCTTTTAATTTTAACCCTGTGTGGCACGGTGTTGTCATTTGGAAACAGAAAAAAAAAATCCGATGTGTACCATTCACATGGCTTTCTCTACATCTCTGCAACAAATTATTCTTAAAAGCTTATACTTCTATTTACTTCATGCTAACCAGTAAAAAAATAGCAGAAATAGCCATATTACTTGCTTCCTTGTAAGTAGAAGCGAAATAAGGGAGTACCATAGGTTAAAGTGATAGTCAAAAGCTGGTTGCTATGTGGCTGAACTTCCTTTGTTTGTATGGACCGCGTTGACAAATTCCTGTATGAGAAAAGTCATAACAGAAACTAAGAATAAGGAATGTCTCAAAAACGACGAACTCCACGAAAAAAATGTATATAACATAAATTGTGTGTTTTAACGTGTTCTACATTTTAGTGTAGTAAGTTTTTGTCCATCTCTTGTGGTTTAGCAGTTATTCAAAATTCAGTAAAATTCATCCAGAATAAACTACTCTTCAGTGGCTATTGCTAGAAAATTCAAGATATACATTTTATTATTCAGATAAATATATTTAATATACGAAATTTTAATCAAAATCGTTAGAGCCATTTTTGAAAAAATCAAAATTTTCAAAAAAAGTTCCATGTAAAGGGTATTTTAGGGTGGGGGGATTTTTCTCAAAATCTTTGTGTCGCATCCCTGGAAGATACTAAACTTAAATACCAACTTTGATATTTTACCAACTTTTCGTTTTTGTGTTATCGTGTTCACAGACACACGGACACACACACACACACACGGATCTTTTTCTGAAAATGCTTTTTTTGGATACAGGGAGTCCTAAAACATGTATTTCCGGTAAAATCGATACCATCGAATTTTTGTGTGGAATACAATACTTCTCTATCCCTATGTACATTGTACATACGGGACTAGAGAAAGTAAAAAGAAAAAAAAATAGTTAAAGTTTTAATTAATTCAAGTTATTTATTCTTATTTTCATATTATACTGGTACTTAATAATAACATGTCAATATTTGTTGCTACTTTATTGCTGATATATTAATTCATTTTGAGACCGTTAGTCGGCCTCGCTACTATGATGATGATGATTATTATTATTATTATTATTATTATTATTATTATTATTATTATTATTATTATTTCCGTCAACTGTCAATTATTTAATGTATTTAAAAGTGTTAATTCTTAATCATTTAATCTATTTAAAATTGTAAAGGTAGCTTCTAGCTGGCACAGCACAAAGTTGTTTATAACACTTGCCTATTGGAAAGGGGAAGGCTCTTTGTGAACAATAACACTTTTGTTGGTCACGTACTATGGTGTATGTGCGTGCAATAGAGAAATAAGTGAGGACGCAATCCGGTGTAGAACAGAACTGTAGTGAAATGAATTTTTTACTTTCTCTATACGTACTATGAACATAGTGTATAGAGAAGGTATTGCACTCCACCCAAAAATTCGATACCGAGATTTCACCGGAAATATATGTTTTAGGGTCCGCTTTATCCAAAAAGAGCATTTTCAGAAAAAGGTCCGTGTGTGTCCTTGTGTCTGTGAACACGATAGCTCAAAAGCGAAAAATCGGTAAAGTACTAAAATTCGTATTTAAGTTTGGTATCTTCCAGGGATGCGACACGAAGATTTTGAGAAAAATCCCCCACCCCAACTACCCTTTACATCGAACTTTTTTCGAAACCTTCGCTTTTCTCAAAAATGGCTGTAACGATTTTGAATAAAACATCGTATCCTAAAGATATTTACCTGACAAATAAACTGCATATCTTGAATTTTCTGGGAGTAGCCTCTGAAGACTGTTCTGGATGAATTTTACGGAATTTTGCATAACTGCTAAACCGTAAGAGATGGACAAAAACTTAAAAAACAAAAAAATTGGAGCACGTTAAAACACACAATTTATGTTACATACATTTTTTTCTTGGAATTGGTCATTCTTTAGATATTCCTTGTTTTTGGTTCCACCTTTAAAAACTTATACTTTTTTCTACAGAAATTTAAAAATTCCAGTCCATACAAACAAAGGAACTTCGGTCACATAGTAACCAACCTTTGAATATCACTTTAACCAATAGAACTCCCTTATTTCGCTTCTACTTACAAGGAAGCAAGTATTTCTGCTGATTTTTTCTCGATTAGTATGAAGTAAATAGAAGCATAAGCTTTTTAACCATAATTTGTTGCAGAAATATAGAGAAAGTCATGTGAATGGAACACATCAGATTTTTTTTCCATTGTGTAACAATGGTCTCGAGGGAGCTAGATGCATTTTGGGTAAAGAATGATGCATTATGGACTACCTCAGCGCCAAGTTCGCGGTCTTTCTGACCAATCAGAATATAGCAGCCATGACATTAAGTCTATAAGTAGCAGATTGTAGGACTATTAGACTCTTGCACTCTCACATATACTCAGTCGTTATACACCTGTAATTGCTGTTGGGCAGTCAGACGGTCACATAAGATCATGTGCGCGTGATTACAGTCGAGAACACTCACCACTAAGTTCAAGGCGCATACTAGTTGGCAGATTATTATACGGTGTGAAATTAATAAATGCAAGTAATCAGTTTTATAAGTGAAGTTAAGTTACGTCGTCAAAGCAGGAAATTTCTTAGAAATAATCAGAATTAGTTAGATTGTAAAGCAAAGTACTTGTCTACATGTCTTGCATCTAGTCAAGAATAAAACGAAGAGATAAAGTAAGGTGTGATTTCGCAAGACCACTCATTGCCGTTACCACCCGAGTGAGTCAATCTTCGTGCAATCTGAGCTACGGCGGAGGCAACGTCATCAGAAGTGGATCATCAAAACTGGGTGTGTGGGAGATCTACTCTTTTGGTAGTGGAGGGAGTCCAGAGATACCTGTCAACGTAAGAGCAAAACCACCGTCATACTTGGCTCTTCAACGGTCACATTCTCGACACACACAACGTGGAGCATTATAAATGTTCCAATGTCAATGTTATTATACTGCTTTTATAGAATAAAACGAAAAATCAATACATTTAAAATGTATCTATTGTCATCCACGCAAGGCATCACACTGATTATTTTACGTGGGCTCTCTCCGTCCTTTACCACAGGTACATTGGACTATAGATGCTGGAATTTAGAATCACGAGGTTCGACTTTGAATGGACGCCCGTCCGTTTCGTATCGCCTTAACAATCGTCGCTTTTGTTAAGGCAGGTGTTATTCTAAACCGGTTCAAGAATTAGAATAGTAGCAAAATAATGCGTGTATTAGAGCGTTAAACTTGCTGACATTCCTGATTCTTTTGTTTTACCCTTGGCTATGTAAGAGAAAGAATTTCAAACACAGCGATTAGCTTTTTAAAATATTTGACTATCGATATAAGTCCAGTGTTCTATCTTATTATCCTTCATTATAAAAGATTTGACTATCGCTTTAGCTTAGTGTAATCCGTTCTGCTTACAAGAAAGTAAGGAATAAAGACACTTTCTGCTATTTTCAATTAGAGAAAGTCATGTAAATGGAACACGTATCTACTTCAATGTCAAGTAGTGAAGACATTCATCATTCATTATTAGAATAAGAGCTGGAGCTGTCCACAAATATAAATAACTGTTGTCCTAATTTTAACCTTCTATCGCAAGGTGTTATCATTTGAAAAAAAAAAAAGTATTTGTCAAAGTTTTAATCAATTTAAGTGTGTTTTATTATTATTTGTATATCAGCATTTAATAATAAAATGCGAGTACTTATAGCTATTTTATCGCAAATATATTAAATTTGTTTCAGTATTATTGTAGTGTTTTTATAGAACAAAAAGCATAATCAATACATTTAAAATGTAACTGTCATCCACTGATTATTTTACGTAGGCCCTCCCCGTCCTGTACCACATGCACATTGGACTATAGATACTGAAATTCAGAATCACGAGGTTCGACTTTGACTGGATGCCCGTCCGTTTCGTATCGCTTTAACAATCATCGCTTGTGTTATGGCAGGTTTATAGGGATATCATCTAAACCGGTTCAAGAATAAGAGGAAGAGTGGCATATATAACAAAATAATGCATGTAGTAGAGCGTTTAATTTCCTGACATTCCCGATTCTTTTGCTTTACTCTTGGCCATGTAGAGAAAGAACTTAAAATAGAGCAAATAACTTTTTAAGATATTTTGCTATCGCTTATTATAGTTCATTTCACTATCGATTTAGTTTAGTGCATTCCATTCTGCTTACAAGGAAATAAGTAATAAGGACACAATACGATAATTTGTTACAAAGATGTAGAGTAAGTCGTGTGAATGGAACACATCATCTACTTCTGGAGCTGTTGTCTGCAGTTCTCTTTATCCTCAGCGTCGTTTATCCTCTTACCCGAAATGGGTTTTCCTTCTGACAAGGCTCGTACTTCAGCAGTAAGTGCGTAAGTCTCTCAGAAGCATGGAATAACAAATTATACAGACCACTTGCACATCCAATAGAAGTGCGTATCGTTTGCAGAGATGCAATTGTTTATAAATATTTATCTTAATTTAAATCCTCTACCACATGGTGTTGTCATTTGAAAAAAAAATAAAGATTAGTCAAAGTTTTAATTAATAATAAGTGTGTTTTGATATTATTACTTTCTCTATACTCACTATGTACATAGTGAATAGAGAATGTATTGCACTCCACCAAAAAATTCGATACCGAGATTTCACCGGAAATATACGTTTTAGGATCTCCTTTATCCAAAAAAAGTATTTTCAGAAAAAGGTCCGTGTGTGTATCCGTGTGTCTGTGAACGCGATAACTCACAAACGAAAAGTCGGTAAAATACCAAACTTGGTATTTAAGTTTAGTATCTTCCAGGGATGCGACACGAAGATTTTGAGAAAAATCTCCCCACCCCAAACTACCCTTTACATGGAACTTTTTTCGAAAATTTTGATTTTCTAAAAAATGGCTCTAACGATTTTGATTAAAATACCGTATATTAAAGTTATTTACCTGACAAATAAAATGTATATTTTGAATTTTCTGGGAATAGTCTCTGAAGACTACTTTATTCTGGATGAATTTTTCATAACTACTAAACGTAAGAGATGGACAAAAACTTAAAACACAAAAAATAGTAGAGCACGTTAAAACACACAATTTATGTTATACACAGTTTTTTCGTGGAGTTGATCGTTTTTGAGATATTCCTTTTTCTTGGTTTCAGCTTTGAAAAACTTATACTTTTCTCATACAGGAATTTGTCAACTCCTGTCCATACAAACAAAGGAAATCATTCACATAGCAACCAGCTTTTGACTTTTACTTTAACCTATGATACTCCCTTATTTCGCTTCTACTTACAATAAAGCAAGAAATAAGACTATTTCTGCTAATTTTTCTCGATTAGCATGAAATAAATAAAGGATAGGCTTATTAACGATAATAATTTACAGAGATATAGAGAAAGTCATGTGAATGGAACACGTCAGATTTTTGTTATATTATATCAGTATATAATAATGATAATAATAATAATAATAATAATAATAATAATAATAATAAAATTGCAAGTATTTGTAGCTATTTTTATCGTAAATATATTAATGTATTTCAATAGTATTGTAGTGGTTTTATAGAACTAAAAGCAAAACCAATACAACTGCAGTCAAATGTAACTTTGTCATCATTCACGCGTGGTAAATGAAATGGTATTTTATTAATGGGCGATCTTTAACTGTTCGGGTTCTCAGCGTCCCATTCTATATTAGGTGTGAAAGACCACTTAATTTTGCTCAGAGACCTCTCTATCAGGCTTGAGGTTCTTTTACGTGCCATAAATCTATGACACGGGACCAACGGCATTACTTACCTTCCGAAGGAAGCAATGCTAAGGATTTTTACGCCCCGAAAAAAATCCACCGTCCTCCGCCGGGTGTATAATGTTAGTATGGTAACCAATACACCATGGAGGGTAATTACGCGTGGCAGCACACCGATTATTTTATGTGGGCCCTCCCTGTCCTTCACCACAGATGGACTGTAGATGCTGGAATTCAGAATCACAAAGTTCGACTTTGAATGAATGTCTAGTCTGTTTTGTATAGCTATTTTGACTATTCGAACCGCTTACGTTAAGACAACTGTTATAGGCATATCTTGACTGGTTCAAGAATTAGAAGAAGAGTGGAATATGTAGCACAGTAATTCATGCCGTAGAGGGTTAAACTCGAATGGGATGGCCCGCATTCAGGAAATTATAGGTTTGATCCCTGTGGCCGACCTACATAAACCATGGGTTTTTTCGGCGTTCCCCGGTTCGACAGGATAATGTTCGATTATTTTTTTTCATTTCCGAATTTCCTGTAGGAGGGAGATTGGGACCTCTTCAATTGCTCAGGTGCGAGCACTGCGGACCCCGAGCACCCATGGTACTTCTGACATTACTAGAAGTAGTCGGGCTGAACGTTCCCCTCCCGCAAGGGAGTGTTCGGATTGGGTTGGACTCGGCGTGGCAGTACCCGAATCACTTCCATCCTTGCTTGCAAGGAAGATTTGGTACATTAAATAGCTACCGGCCTAATCGAAAAGGCCACGGATGTGTTCCCTTGTTCTGATGCATAACTGAGTGATCAGGTCACTGCCTGCAGGCTTATCCTTTCCGTTAATCCTTCATCCCGTTGGTTTCTTTCAGGGTTCAAAATGACGGCAGTTGTGTTCGGTGCAGCGTGGCGAGAGTAATTCCAGCCCTCGCTTTCAGCTGGTTGCCGGGTTGAGGACCGCCCTTAGCGGGAGCTTTAAACATTATGCTTCAATCTGAAAACTTGTCCGTTACTCTTGGTTCGTGCCATCCGGTATATTCTCTCACTTCAGTCCTTCCTCTCTGGGGCGTAGGTACAATAATCGATGCCGAGCCGTGCCCGAGTGGTTAGACCACTCGACTCTCACCTAGACGTCCGGGGTTCGATCCCAAGCGGCCGCATGTGAGATTTGTGGTGGACAAAACGGCGCTGGGACGGGTTTTCTCCGGGTACTCCGGTTTCCCCCATCATCGCATTCCACCTGTGCTCCACCATCATTCATGTATCATCAGTGTCACCGCCTGCGGTGCCATTAGTAGTTAAAGCGGGCGTTAAACAGTATAAAAAAAAAAAAAGATGCCGAGCCTCCTGCGCCCGTATTCTAACATTAATTACTTTCTCTAGCATGTATGTAGTACGTACAGAAGGTATTGCTTTCCACCTAAAAATTTTCTACCAGAATTTCAGTGGAAATTTATGTTTTAAGGACTTCTAAATCTTAAAATATTTTTAGAGAAAAACTTTCGTTGATGTTCTGTGTGTAGAAGTTCAACGCCCGCTTTTAATACATATGGTACCGCAGGCGATGATTCTGATGTTAAATGGAATGAAGATGGAGCACCGGTGGAATGCAATACCAGAAGAAACCGGAAAAAGCCGCCGCTGCGCCCCTTTGTTCACCATAAACCCCATATAGCTCGCCTGGGATCAAACGCGTGCGGCTTGGTGAGAGGCGAGTGTTCTAACCACTTGGCCACAATCATTCGTCTGTGTGCTTTCACTCTCTTGCATCGCACGGATTGTACAGAACTCCATTGATATATTTGTTGTTTTCTCGCAAGTCATATAGAACAACATTGTAGGCTCTAATACTTTTCAGAATTCCAAACATTAGGTCTGATAAAGCTCTCGGTAAGATGGGTTCCATGTTTGCTCTTAATGGAGAATAACCTCAATCGTGTAATCGATTCGGGAGCTGGTTTGGCACTTTTCTGTCGCAATCGTGTAGAGTTTTTGCGTCAATACATAAGTGTGGATAAAACATGGATACACTACTACACTTCAGAGACAAAAATGAGTCCAAATAGTGCATTTTTAAAGACAACCCGGCTCAGAAGAAGCAAGGTGGTGAAATCTGCAGAAAGGTGATGGCCTCGGTTTGGGGGGGGGGTGAGTTTTGCACGTGGAATGATTTTCATTGATTACATGCAGAAAGGAAGAGCACTAAATGGAGAGTATTATGAATCGTTATTTCACTGGTGGTACGACACAGTGGAAGGTTGCACACCTGTACAGTTTCGTTGCCAAATATTGTAGAGTTAAGGCTTGAGTTACCTATAACATCCACCGTATTCACCAGATTTGGCCCCCAGTGACTTTTATTTCCAAACTTGAAAAAGTAGTTCGGCGGAAAACGATTCATCTCCCAAACAGAGCCTATTTTGAAGACCTTCCGAAACCCTCCTTTTTGGAAGGCTTAAAACAGTTGAAGAAACGCTGGGAAAAGTGTTTAGAGCTAAAAGGAGAGTATGTTGTAAAATAAAAATAAATGTACATAAAAGAACTTAGATATTTAGGTATCTGTAGCTGTGAAGGAAAGAAACTTGTGGGTCTGTCTGTACCAACTTCATCGCTTTGCAATTACGAGTCTAATAGACACCAGCCCTTGGGATTAGCAAGGGTGAGAGAGAAAATCAATTTCACTCCACTTTCTGTTTTCTCTACAAGCAAAAACAGTTTACCATGCGAGTTGTTGCTACTCGTCTTTCGTACGTTTCGACAGCTGGTGGGGAAGCTGGGCTTCAGACTTTGTGCATGGATTCTGATCTCGGTTTTAATTCAGTTATTGTCAATTACTTTGAACAATGCTGGACAACCTCTTCATATATCCTTACTTATTACTTTCTCTACATACTATGTACATAATGTGCCGAGATTTCACTGGAAATATATATGTTGGGTCCCCTGAATCAAAAAAAAGAATTGTTTTAGAAAAATGTCCGGTGAGTGTGTGTGTCTGACTGTGGTTAGCATGGCTTAAAAACGAAAAGTCTGTTAAATACCAAACTTCGTATTTAAGTTCAGTGTCTTCCAAGGATGGGACTCGAAGATTTTCAAGAAAATCCCCCCACCCGAAACTACCCTTTACATGGAAAAATGTTTGAAATTTTTGTTTTCACAAAAATGGCTCTAACGATTTTGATTAATATGCCGTATATTAAAGCTATATACATCACAAACAAAATATTCTACTTGAGTTTTCTGGAATTGCCTCTGAAGACATCTTTATTCTGGATGAATTTCGCGCAATGTTTCATAACTAGTAAATCACAAGAGATACACAAAAATGTAAAGCTCGTTAAAACATACAATTTATGTTACATACATTTTTTTCGCGGAGTTGGCCGTTTTTGAGATAGTCCTTGTTTCAGTTTTAAAAGAATTATAATTTTCTCTACGGAAATTAGTCATACAAAAAAGGAACTTCAATCATATAACAACAGGCTTTTAAAACATTTGACAATCATTTTAACCTATGGTACTTCTTTATTTTCGTTCTACTTACAAGGAAGCAAGTAATAAGACTATTTCTGCAAATGTTTTCTCAATTAGCATGAAGTAAATAGAAGAATAAGGTTTTTAACCATAACTAGTTATAGAGATGTAAAGAAATTTATGTGAATGGACCACATCAGATTTTTTTTATATTGCACTCCATAATTTTATTTACGTTCCACAAAGTATATCCAAATAAATCTTAAGGAATTCTCGTTACTCCAATATGAGCTGAATCTCCTGTTTTCTTCTCTCGCAAGAAAACTGGTTTGTCTTATGTTTTCTGTATTGCCCCTCACCTCTGTGAGATACAGAATACAAACAGGGGATTTTCTAAAAGTGTTTCTATTTACGATTCTTCAGGAAAGTATCTTTGTTTCAGAGAAAATAGTTTGCAAGAAGAAGGAACCTAGGGCGTTAAGAACTAACAACAAACTTTCCAACTCGTAAATTGGTCGTGATCGATATCTTTTACAGATAAAGAAAAGAAAAACGCTGTGAAGGTATACTAGAGGAGTCAGAAGTAGATGCTGGGCTAGCACCTTCTTCACAAATATATATACACATTTTTTATTGTTTCATTTATATAACCCCCTTTGATCTCTAAGGTCATTTCGGGGGCGTTGCATTAGATTCTTTACGTTGAGGTTTAAATTGTTTTATTTTCCTCAAAATCACACACATTCACTCTCATATAAATACTTCCAGACGCTGTGTGGGATAGGGAATAATTATGGTTAAGAAAAATTCCCCGCCCCAGCCGGGAATCGAATTCAGTACCTCCGGTTGAGAAGTATATGCACGTTCGTTCAGCATTATAAGAAACATTATCCTTACCAATGTAAATAAATTCAATGAAATGAATACATACATCTATAGGCAGAAGAAAAGTGCAATAATGCAAATCTGTAAATAGAAAAAGTCTGATGTGTTCCATTCACATGACTTTCTCTACATCTCTCTAATAAATTATTCTTAAAAAGCCTATATTCCTCATCTATTTTAAGCTAATCAATGATAAACATTAAAACAAAATATTTTTATTACCTATTTTCTTGTAAGTAGAAGGTAGATATGGAATACAATAAGCTAAAACGATAACCAAATCTTTTAAACCCTCGTTGTTTTGCATTACCAGGAGTTAACAAGTGAAAAGTTTAAGTATTTTAAAACTGGAACCAATAACAAGGAATGTCTCAAAATGGTCAACTCTACGAAAAAAGTATATATCATATTACTCGTGTATTTTAACGTAATTCTCGTGTACTTTAACGTAATTATCGTGTATTTTAACGCAATTCTCGTGTATTTTAAATATATTTACTGTGTAGTAAATCATTGTCTATCTTTTACGGTTTACAATTCCAGCAAAATTTATCCTGAATAAAGAAATGAAATGAAATGGCGTTTTATTTATGGACGCTTTTTAACTGCTGTGGTTCTCAGCGTCCCATTCTATACTGAGCGTGAAACCCCACTTAATTTTGCGCAGTTCTCTTTTATCAGGCTTGAGGTTCTTTCTACATGCCGTAAAACTACGACACGCGACCAACGGCTTTACTTCCCTTCCGTAGGAAGCCATGCTAAGGATTTTTACGCCCGAAAAAATCCATCGTCCTCCACCGGGTTTGCACCCGTGACCTTGTGTGTACGAACCAGAATAAAGAGGTTATTTTCTCAAAAATAAATGTTCAAAAAATTGTCCATGTAATAGGTAGTTTGGGTGTTCGAAAATCTTCGTGTCGCATCCTTGCAAGATACTGAACTTGAATACCAAGTTTGATATTTAACGGAATTTTCGTTTTTGAGCTATGCTACCCATTTTATCATCCATTTCATTCATCGTCCAATATGAATGAAATGGACCTACTAGGTTAAAGGAAGTTAAACCACCAAAATCAAAAAACAAATAAAATGAAAAAAAAAAAAAAGGATCTATGCTAAATATGTAATATATATTCATTTATTCTAATTTTTTCGCTTGGATTAACTGAAACATGTCTGATATTTCCCATTCACCTGACTTTCTCTATTTATTCCTCAACAAATGATTTGTACAAAATCTTGTTTTTCTAATTACTCCATGCTAAAAAGATAAATATTAACAGGAATAGTCTCATTACTCATTTCTTTGCAGATATAAGAGAAATAATGGAATACATTTCGCTGACGGGATAGTTCACATTGATTGACCAGCGAGAAAGAAAAGGGAATAACGACTTTCAATCTGAAAACACCTGAAACAATTTTGAAACGTAGAAACATTTATATCAACATGAATTTGTAAACCCACAAGCAAAAATATTAAGAAGATTGATAAGAGTCAGGATCCGAAGTGATGTGGCCCTTGGTCGAGTGCTAAAACTTAAAATTTTCCTCAGGGATAATCATGTTGTACAGGTCTAGAGCACAAGCCTTCTATATAGTTCAGCGCATTACTAATGGGTAAATAATGGTTCTCCTATACGAGAAGCCTCATAATGAGATGTATTTATCCCATAGAAGCCATAGAGCAGAAAGTGTTTACACCAGCACTAATGGAAGGTATCCATTGCATTACTGCGTTGGAGAAGCTTATATGGCGAATGATTTTGGAGTGCAGGAAGACCGTTGTTAGGAGCTTTAGCAGTGCTGTGGTTGTTTACACACCGTGAAAGGATAACGGTTCTTTATGTCCTTATTTTCCTATGGAAGAATTCACCGTAACTATTTAAGATATAAACTGAAAAATCTGATGTGTACCATTCACATGACTTTCTCTAGATCCCTGCAACAAGTTATTCTTCTATTAGTCTTCTATTTGATTCACGCTTATCAGAAAAATTTAGCAGAAATAGTCTTATTACTTGCTTCCTTGTAAGTAGAAGCGAAATAAGGGACTACCATAGGTTAAAGTGATAGTCAAAAGCTGGTTGCTATGTGACTGAAGTTCCTTTGTTTGTATGGACACGAGTTCACAAAGTCCTGTATGAGAAAAGTATGTTTTCATAGCTGAAACCAAAAACAAGGATTATCTCAAAAACAAACAACTCCACGAAAAAAATGTATATAACATAAATTGTGTGTTTTAAAGTGCTCTACATTTGTTGTGTGGTAAGCTTTTGTCCATCTCTTACGGTTTAGCAGTTATGCAAAATTCCGTAAAATTGACCCAGAATAAAGTAGTCTTCAGAGGCTATCAAAATATACGTTTTATTTGTCAGGTAAATATCTTTAATATGCGATATTTTAATCAAAATCGTTAGAGCCATTTCTTAGAAAATCAAAATTTTCGAAAAAAATTCCATGTAAAGGGTAGTTTTAACTGTGGGATTTTTCTCAAAATCTTCGTGTCGCATCGCTGGAAGATACTAAACGTAAATACCAAGTTTGGTATTTTACCAACTTTTCGTTTTTGAGTCATCGTATTCACAGACACACGGACCTTTTTCTGAAAATACTTTTTTTGGATACAGGGGACCCTAAAACATATATTTCCGGTGAAATTTCGGTATCGAATTTTTTGGTGGAGTGCAATACCTTCTCTATACTCTATGTACATAGTGCGTATAGAGAAAGTAAAAAACTGATGTGTTCCATTTACATGCGGCTCTCTATATCTCTATAACAAACTGTTACTAAGCTTATTCTTCTATCTACTTCATGCTAATCAAGATAAAGATTGGTGATATTAGTTCCTTATAAGTAGAAGGGAATACACTGACTAAACCGACAGTCAAATGTTTTAAATGTGGTTGCCATGGGATCCAAATCCGCTTCTTTGTGTGGACACGAGTTAATGAGTTTCCGTATGAGAAAAATTAAAGTATTTTAAAACTGAGACTAATAACAAAGAATACCTCCAAAACGGCCCACTCCATGAAAAAAAATATATATATGGCATAAATTGAGTATTTTAAGAATATCAATATTTTTTGTGTATTAAGTTTTTTTCTATCTCTTATAGTTTACAGTTATGGAAAATTCAGAAAAATTCATCCAAAATAAGGAAATTTTCAGAGACTACTCCCAGAAAATTAAATTATAAATTTTATTTGTCAAGCACATATATTAAATATAAGAGGTTTTAATAAAACTTGTTAGAGCCATTTTTGAGAAAATCAAAATTTTAGAATTTCTTTTCATGCAAAGGTTTGTTGGGTGTGGAGAGATTTTTTTGAAAATCTTCGTGTCACATCCTTGGAAGATAATGTCCAAACCTAAATATCAGGTTTGGTATGTAATGGACTTTTCGTTTTTGAGCTATGCTGCCGAGAAACACACACATGAACATTTTTTCTAAAAATGCCTCTTTTTTATTCAGGGCGCCTCAAAACATGTACTTCTGGTGAAATCTCTGTATCGAATTTTTGGATGCCAATACGACACCTCTATACACTATGCACAAATTACGTGTAGAGAGAGTAAAAATCTGATGCGTTCTATTCAAACGACTTTCTCTAGCTATTCTGCCAAAAATATAATTATTCTTATAAAATAGTCTTCTGTTTACTGTACGCTAATCGAGAAAAACATAGTTGTGTTACATAGTTCCTTATAAGTTCATAGAACAGAAATAAGGGTATACACTAGGCTATACTGATAGTCAAATGTTTTAAAAGCCGGTCGCTATGTTATTCCATTGAAATTTCCTTTTCAAAATTTGAAAACGAACAACAGGAAATATTTCAGAAATATAGGATGTACAAAACGTGTATTATGACATAAATTGCCTGTTTTAAAAATATCTATATTTTTTGTGTGATACTTTTTGTCTATCTCTTATGGTTTATCAGTATATAAAGGTATTCCCAAAAAATTCAGAATATACATAATATTTCCATCTAAGTCACTTAAACCAATTCAAGAATACCCAATAATGAAATAAAAACTCATATGTATTCCACTCGTATGATTTTTCTAGCTGTTACACAAACAACTTTCTTTTCAAAAGATTATTCTTTTACACACGACATGCCAATCAAGGTAAACATAAACAGAAATTGTCTTATTTCTTGCTTCCTTGTGAATAGAAGGGAAATAAGGGAATACACTAGACTAAATCGATTGTCAAATTTTTAAAAGCAGGACCTATGTGAAACATTTGAAGTTCGACTGACTTTGCATGGCCTGCAGTAAAGTAAGAGAGATGAAACAAAATGTCACTTCACGTTTGAAAAAAGTTGGAGGTAGTTTTAAATTGAGAGCAAAAACAAGGAATATCTCAGAATTGATCAGCTCTACATAAAAAAACTAATATGACATAAATTAAATGTTGTAACGAGATCTACATTTTTTGTGTTTTAAGTTTTTATCTATATCTTAGAGCTTAACCGTTATGCAAAATTCTTCAAAGCTCATCCAGATTAACGAGGACTTCCGAGGCTATTCCCAGAAAATTCAAAATATGCATTTTATTTATGGTGAAAATGTGGTTATTATACGGTATTTTAATCAACATTTTTAGAGCCTTTTTTGAAAAAAAAATCCATGTAAAGATTAGTTTGTGGTGGGGGAATTTTCTTTCTTCCTGACGTATCCTTGGAAGATTCTAAACTTGAATACTAAGTTTGGTATTTAATGGTCTTTTCGTTTCTGAGCTATGCTGTCCACAGACACACACAGACACAAACACAAACACGTGGACCCTTTCCTAAAACTCTGATGTGTTTCATCCAGATGAATTCCTTTAGCTGAAACACAAACAACTTTCCTTACAAAAGATTATTCTTTTATATAAGATAAAAAAGACTAAATTGACAGTGAACTCTATTAAAAGTTGGAGTCCCTTAGCATGCTCTGCAGTAAAACAAGAGAGATGAAACGAAACGTCACTCCAGTTATAGAGAAATGTTTAAGTAACTTAACATTGAAACCAATAACAAAGAATATTTCATAAAC
Organism: Hymenopus coronatus; assembly: GCA_030762935.1. Lineage (NCBI taxonomy): Eukaryota > Metazoa > Arthropoda > Insecta > Mantodea > Hymenopodidae > Hymenopus > Hymenopus coronatus. The sequence goes on along the minus strand of CM060896.1, from coordinate 157,100,787 downwards.
GACTTGCGGACGCGAAATGCCGGAAACTTTTGCTCAGGAACTTTCTTCTTTAAAAATATGGGGTGCTGTTACGTACAAATAAACATTATACGGGACAGTTGGCTTTATTCCACTTCCGAAGTAAGCCATGCTAAGGATTTTTGCGTCCGAAAATTGAGACCGTTAATTATCCCCGTAGTAATAATAACTACCTGTCTATTACTTATATTTATATGTAACGAGAGTTAATATTTAATAGGTTGTATGCATAGGGACCAAGAAGCAAGTTGTTTACTAAAAAGTTACTCAGAATCATGACGCCAGACTGGATAGAGGGGTGAGAAGTTGCTTCTTTTGTTAAAGTCACGTACAAGTTTAGCATACGGGGAAACCACAGATAAAAGCGCACAAGGGGACTTCTTTATATTCGTGGTATCACGTGATTATTATGACGCATTCTGGGAGATTTGCAATGATTTTTGGGTAATGATGGTGTCATTTTGGCGGATCTTCTAACCAATCAGAAAGAAGCCGCCATGACACCGTTTTTTTGTATATAAGTAGTAAGGTTTGGCCCATCGCGGTCGTTGCTAAGAAATCACCCGTAGGAGACGCCACGTCGGTCGTTTTTAAGAATTACGCGTGAGAGAGACCACGTCGGACTGTTTGCTAATAATTCGTAAAGTAACGTCGCTCGTGATTACGTGAAAGTGAATTGTGCCATGTCCTCAACGAAAACAGTGTAATTCAGAGTATTTGTGTGTCAGTGTTAGAGAGCATCAATCAGCTGTATAAAAGTGTATAACCAGGTGCTTGTCTCTAATCTCCTTCATAATAAATAACAGTAAAAGGTTTGCAAGTGTTTTTCTTAATATCTACTAGAACACTCCTACAACTCTACCCACTAGCTAAATGCACGCCTGGGAGAGTCAAGATTCATGCAAGACTGTGCAACGCCGTGGTAACCCATCCCGGAGGAACTTCAGTACCAGGTACGTGAGAGTAGAGGAGCTGTTTGGAAATGACAGTTAGTTACGCTGCACTTAAGCACACAACGTGCGGAAACAACTACAAATTCAAAATCCACACTTCAAATGACTTCCCAACCTGGGGAGTAAAAGCAGTAACGCAACAACACCCATATCAAAAGTACCCCTGCCTATTACTGACCAACGTGGGGCAACTAATAACCCAGCCTGCAAACAACAAAAACACCGCTACATATGGCGCATATAACGTGGGGCCACCAACGCAACGAAATCACCGCTGCAAAATATCCATCAACCTCCGCCAGGTTTAAATCTGAAATCACCCCTGGGTAGTGTGGCGGTAGCGTGTCTACCTCACATTCAAAAGGTCGTGAGCTCGATTCTCGCTTAGGGGGAGTTATCTTGATATGGTTTTTTGGTGGGTTTTCCCTTATCCTGAGAAGACGAATGTCGAATAACTTTAAGCTCCATGGACCCCGAGATCATTTAAGCAATTTCATTCATCGTCCGATATGACCAATCAGGTTAAAGGACATTAACAAAAACATGCAATCTTGGGTTTTATAGGCCATCATGCTAACCATGACTTAAAGAATGCTCACAAAGGTTTAGCAATTGGAGGATTAATAATATTAAATATTTGAGGATTTTATATTACTTTTGTTTTAATAATTGCTCATGAATTATGTTCTTCAGGTTTATCTTGTTTAGCTAATATTAGTTAAGAACGTTTATTTAACGAAGATTGAAATCAATTGAGGTTTATTAATACCAACACACCACGGCGGACGACAGAAGCTAGTTTGGGGTGGAGGTTTTCCTGAAGATCTTTCTTTCACATCCTCGACAGATAATAAACTTAACTACCAAGTTAGGTACTTAACACACTTTCGTTTTTGAGTTATATTGTCCGTGCACACACACTTATACACATACTTGTAACCCTCCGTGGTGTAGTGGTTACCATACTACCTCATACAGTCAAGGTCACGGGTTCAAACCCGCCGGAGGATGACAGAATTTTTTCCGGCGTAAACTCCTGAGCATGGCTTCCTTCGGAAGGGAAGTAAAGCAGTTGATCCCGTTTTTGAATAGATTGAAGCACCATTTACTATTGCAGATTCAGTTTTTGGTTCAACGTTTTTTGAGGCAACTGGATTTCATGGTCTTCATGTAATTATCGTAACCATATTTCTTATTACATGCTTATACAAATACTATCAATTTACTTTGCTTCAAATCATCATTTTGGTTTTGAAGCAGCCGCTGTCGAAGATTTATGGCACGTATAAAGAACCTCAATCCTGGTGAAGAGGCCTCTGAGTAAAGTTAAACAGTCTTTCACACCCTATATAGAATGGGTCGCTGAGAACAATAATAGTTAAAAGAGTGCCAATAAATAAAACTCCATTTTACGCACACACAGAGACACACACTGCCCTTTTTCTAAACATGCATTTTTAATTCAGCGATCGTCAAAAAATGTATTTCCGGTGAAAACTTGGAATCAATTTTTACTTTCTCTACACGTACTATGTACATAGTGTATAGAGAAGATATTGTGTTCCACCCAAAAGTTGATACCGATATTTCACCGAAAATACATATTTTGGGTCCCCCTGAATCCAAAACAAGCATTTGCAGAAAACGGTCCGTGTGTGTGCGTGTGTATGTGTTCCTGTGGACAGCATAGCTCAAAAACAAAAAGACCGTTGAATATCTAACTTGGTATTTAAGTTTCGTATCTTCCTAGGATGCGACAAGAAGATTTTCAAGAAAATCCCCCCCCAACCCCAACTACTCTTTACATGGAACTTTTTTCGAAAATTTTGATTTTCTCAAAATCCCTCTGACGTTTTTGATTAAAATATTGTGTATTAAAGATATTTTCTTAACAAATAAAATGTATATCTTCAATTTTCGGAATAGCCTCTGAAGACTACTTTATTTTGTATCAATTTTACGGAATTTTGTATTACTGCTAAACCGTAAGAGATGGAGAAAAATTACTACACAGATAATCTAGAGCACATTAAAACCACAATTTATGTAATATATATTTTTGTTCGTGGAGATCTTCGTTTTTTTAGAAATTTCTTGTTTTTTGGTTCAGCCTTAAAAAACTTACTTTTCTCATAGAGGAATTTGTCAACTCCTGTCAATACAAACAAAGGAACTTCAGTCACATAGCAACCAGCTTTTGGCTATCACTTTAACCTATGGTACTCCCTTATTTCGCTTCTGCTAACAAGGAAGCAAGTGATAAGACTATTTCTGCTAATTTTTTCTCGATTAGAGTGAAGCAAATAGAAGCATAAACTTTTTAACAATAATTTGTTGCAGAGATTTAGAGAAAGTCATGTGAATGGAACACATCAGATTTTTTGGCTAGCATACATTGCCTTCTCTATCTACTAAGCGTATTGTTTATATGTGCTAGAAAAAGTAAAAAAAAATCTCTGATATCTTAAGCTGTATGTTGTAGGAATTATTGTCTTTTACATTATCATAATAAGAAAGACAGGCTATTTATTGTCCATTATGAAGTCGTCACTGTCATCAGCAATGTTGCTGGATAATGATGACATTGCACACTTTTGTATAACCACCCTGAATTGTTAAATGTTGTATCGTGCGTGACGAAAGTCGCTTCGGTGTTGGCGTTCATCAACTTGAGTACCGCCTTGCATGTCTACGACATCCCATCAAGCTTTGCGGTATAATATTAAATTAAAATGGTTAGTTTTGTGAAGTATAATGGCACAATTAATATGCTGTTTATAGAAGGTACAAAGCTTTTATAGCTGGTAAAATCTCTTACAAAAATCAGTTCTTCTATTGTATGTTAATCAAAATGTGTCATATATACAGGCTGGCAAATATTTATATTATCGTTTGAGGTAGTGCAGTTTTTTCTAAGGTTATATTGCTTTTAGGTTGGCCAGCATTCCCAACTATTATGTGACAATGCCGTCCGTGTACGTGGCTGCACTCAGGTTCGCTCTGGTATGCAACGGTTGAGTTGGAATGCGAGACGTTAATGCGAGATGTAATTTTAGGGAGCACCACTCTCGATATTTCTTCAAGCTTCGGCTTCCATATCTTCTACGGATTTCCAGAAAGTCTCGCTATAAAAAGGAGGAAGAATTGAAACGAGTGGTGTGTTCTGAGTTGTACTGAGTCGTGAGTGCGCGAGCCTTGGACGATGTGATGTCATAAACTGTCAATTGTCTAACGTCGAGGGAATTATCTGCAGCAGTGTATCAAATGCTCTATTTACAACTATTTGTTCACATTTTTACACTCAGACTTTGGGTGATTATTTCCATAACAGGTCACATGATTTACTATCCTCTGCACTCTGTGATTTTCCCTGGGTCGTCAGATGTGAGGGAAGAACATCGATTGCTCTGAAACTTCAATCTACGTAGCCTTATATTCCGGTTTGCATGCAACATTATCTGATTAGGATTCACAATGTATTTGTGACACAACTTAAAAGTATTGAAGACAATGACATTATAATGGTTTTATTGATCGAATACTTAAATCTACATTAATCATTTGTACTTCCGTTCTTTAAACTACAAAATTAGCCTCATTGCTCTTACAAAAGTTAAAAACGAAAATTAAACATCGACAAATAAAAATCGAATGTGTTCCATTCACATGACTTTCTCTACATAACTGCAACAAATTATTCTATTTACTTCATCTAATGGATCAAAAATTAGCAGAAATAGTCTTATTACTTGCTTCCTTGTTAGTAGAAGCGAAATAAGGGGGTACCATAGGTTAAAGTGATAGTCAAAAGCTGGTTGCTCTGCGACTGAAGCTCCTTTATTTGTATTGACACGAGTTCACAAAGTGCTGTATGAGAAAAATATAAGTTTTTATAGCTGAAACCAAAAACAAGGAATATCTCAAAAACAATCAACTCCACGAAAAAATGTATATGACATAAATTGTGTGTTTTAAGGTGCTCTACATTTGTTGTGTGGTAAGTTTTTGTCCATTTCTTACGGTTTAGCAGTTATGCAAGGTTCTGTAAAATTTACCCATAATAAAGTAGTCTTCAAAGACTATTCCCAGAAAATTGAAGACATACATTTTATTTCACAGGTAAATATTTTTAATATACGATATTTTAATCAAAATCGTTAGAGCAATTTTTTAGAAAATCGAAATTTTCGAAAAAAGTTCCTTGTAAAGTGTAGTTGGGGGTGGAGGAATTCTGCTCAAAATCTTCGTGTCGGATCCCTGGAAGATACTAAGCTTAAATACCAAGTTTGGCATTTTACCGACTTTTCGTTTTTGAGTTATCGTGTTCATAGGCACACGGACACACACACACACACACACACACACGGACCTTTTTCTGGAAATACTTTTTTTGGATACAGGAATCCTAAAACATATATTTCCGGTGAAATCTCGGTAACGAATTTTTTGGTGGAGTGCAATGACTTCTCTATACACTATATACATAGCACGTATAGAGAAAGTAAAAAACCTTCAAATCGGGAATTAAATCTTGTGCCACAGGTCGTTTAATACAACGCACTTAACGTTCGTCTTTTGGGAAAATTTAAAATCGCTAATGATACACTCCCTCGCAGTTTGACAGATTAAATGAATATCTGCTAATTCAGCATGTGTAAAACCGTTCACTGTGTGAGGGAAAGTTTGTGACTGAATCGGTTCCTAGTTTGCTCTCGGTGAGTATTTGAATGCAGGTCGGCGGTGTGGAGTTGTACTAAACACAGGAGTTGGACTTTGGGTTAAGTATGTCAACATAAGCGAGACATAACGTAGGTCTGTTCAAAACACATTAGACACTGATTTTTGTGCTTTATTTATAACAATGCTATTGATTAGCGGACAAGCTGAGATACACTTATATGTTATTCTCTTCAAAATATCAAACTATTTACACTTATTCACCGCCCAACTTGTATTTGCTTGAGAGGGGGAGAGAGAGAGAGAGAGAGAGTGAGTGAGTGAGTTAGATAATCCGTTTATGCAGACATCTGATTACAAAAATGTAGTTGACCCAAGTAAATCCAGTACATAAAATTGGAAGAATTGTTTATCAAAAATGTGATATGTTCCATTCTCATGACTTTCTCTACCTCTCTGCTACAAATTATTGTTAAAAAGCTTATGTTTCTATTTACTTCATGCTAATCGAGAAAAAAGTTAGCACAAATAGTCTTATTACTTGCTTCTTTGTAAGTGGAAGCGAAATAAGGAAGTACTATAGCCCAAACTAATAATCAAAAGCTGCTTGCTATGTGACTGAAGTTTCCTTGTTTGTATGGACAGGAGTTGACAAATCCCTGTATGAGAAAAGTATAAGTTTTTCATAGCAGAAAACAAAAACAAGGAATATGTCAAAAACGAACAAATCGAAGAAAAAAATGTATATAATATAAATTGTGCGTTTTAAGATGATCTACATTTTTTGTGCTGTAAGCTTTTCTCCATCTGTTACGGTTTAGCAGTTATGCCAAAATCCATAAAATTGATCCAGAATAAAGTAGTCTTCAGAGACTATTCCCAGAAAATTCAAGATATATATTTTATTTGTCTAATAAATATCTTTAATATACGAAATTTTAATCAAAATCATTAGAGCCATTGTTAAGAAAATCAAAATGTTTGAAAAAAGTTCGATGTAAAGGATAGCTGGGGGTGGGTGACTTAAATACCAAGTTTGGTATTTTACCTACTTTTCCTTTTTGAGTTATCGTTTTCACAGACATGTGGACACACACACACACACACACACACACACACACACGGACTTTTTTCCGAATATGCTTTTTTTAGATAAAGGGGTCCTTAAAACATATATTTCCGGTGAATTCTCGGTGTCGAATTTTTGGGTGGAGTGTAATACCTTCTCTAAACACTATGTACATAGTGCGTATAGAGAAAGTAAAAATTAAATTAAATTGTTAAATACTGGTTTAGAAATATTACCAGAGTATTAAGACAGTATGAATGTATGACTAACCATAAAAAACGATTATGCACAATATGAACTGGAGTCTTTCAAATCAGACATTCAGATTGATTTGAGGGTTGAAAATGGTAATTTGTGATGAAGGCAAGAATATATGATTCTTGGAACAGCTGCTCTTTTTCCTATTAACATTCCAGGAACGTTCAGATTATATTGTTGAGACCCTAGATAACAACCAAACAACACGGCCTTTGCAGCCAGTCGTTTGTCCATACATGACGTCAGTACTAGGTAGCAGTTTATCAGTGCAGAGGACTAGCCAACGATAGTAGAAGGGTGGATGTCAACAGTTTCGCGGCCACTTAGTGAAATGAGATTTGTATCGTACCTTTCCAACATTTATCTGGAATAGTTGCTTGCATATCGTAAACTTACAATCGCAATATTCATGTAGTGCTCAGCCATGCAAATTCTGTAAACTGTTGTAATTTCCTTTCGCGTACAAAGAGCCCAAAAATGTCCTGATGAAAAAGTTGTACATCGCCCAGTACATCAACCTGTTAACAGGTCGGCAATGCAAGGTTCAATTCCGCGCCTTCTCTTTGAGACAAGTGGCTCGCCACTGGCGCTAAAGGTCGAATGGGCCGTGCCGTGGCCGAGTAGTTATACCACTCCCCTCTCACCTAAACCGAACCGGGTTCGATCCCAAGCGACCGCATGTGAGCATTGTGTTGGACAAAGCGGCGCAGGGGCGGGTTTTCTCCGGGTTCTTCGGTTTCCCCCGCCATCATATTTCACCGGTGCTCCATCTGCATTCCATGTATCACCAGTGTCATCGCCTGCAGTGCCACAATTAGTAAAAATCTGATGTGATCCATTCACATGACTTTCTCTACATCTCTGCAACAAATTATTGTTAACAAGCTTATGCTTCTATTTACTTCATTCTAATTGAGAAAATATAGCAGAACAGTTTTATTATTTGTTTCCTCGTAAGTAGAAGCGAAATAAGGGAGTACCATAGGTTAAAGTGGTTGCTATGTGACCGAAGTTCCTTTATATGTATAGACAGGAGTTGACACATTCCTGTATGAGAATAGTAAAAGTTTTTTGAAGCTGAGATCAATAACAAGGAATATCTAAAAAAAAAAACGATCAGCTCCTCAAAAAAATGTATACGACATAAATTGTGTGTTTTATCGTACTCTACATTTTTTGTGTAGTAAGTTTTTGTCTATCTCTTACGGTTTGCAAGTTATGCAAAATTCATTCAGATTAAAGTAGTCTTCAGAGGCTATTCCCAGAAAATTCAAGGTATAGTTTTATTTGTCAGGTAAATATCTTTAATATACGATATTTTAATCAAAATCGTTACAGCCATTTTTAAGAAAATCAAAATTTTTGAAAAAAGTCCCATGTAAACGGTAGTTTGGAATGGCGGAATTTCTCTCAAAATCTTCATGTCCCATCCCTGGAAGATACACACACAGGGACCTTTTTCTGAAAATACCTTTTTTGTACCCTAAAATATATATTTGAGGTGAAATCTAGGTATCGAATTTGTCAATTCCTGGTAATGCAAAGAAATATATTTCAGTCACGTGGCAACCAACTTTAAAAATATTTGATTATCGCTTTAGCCTAGTATACTCCTTTATTTCCCTTCTACTTACATGGTAGCAAGAAATAAGACAATTTCTGTTAATATTCATCTTGATTAGCAAGAAGTAGATTAAAAATGATGTTTTCTAATTCAATGGGCCTCATAGTAAAGTTCCGATGAAGTTTCGATATAGAATTATGCCGTGCAATACTTTCTCTACATAGGAAGTTTTCACCCTCAAGACGATATACGACGGCCATCCAGAAAGTAACACACAATTTGGCTTAACTAAATAATAACGAAGACATCAATACAAAACTTTATTTACAAAGTTACTATATTTCTCAATGTAATCGCTAATACTATCAATGTATTTATTGTCACGTGTACCGGTGTTCCAATGCCTATGCTGAGCTCTTCCACTACTAAAGATTTGAGTCAAGATGTTGAATTTTTCACCGGTTGCGAAATCTTTTCCACTCAAAAAGACATGTAAGGTGACCAAAATGAAATACCAGTTTTTCTGAATTCTTTCATTAACATTTAATTTCAATTCCTTCATAACTATTGATGAACTTCCACTCTGGTTTTTGGCGGGTGCACTGGTTCTTCCTTGATTACTCGCAAATCATGTGCCACTTCCTCAATGAAGACTCGTTCATTGCATTATCACTATACACTTGCGCTATCTGCCTATAGAATTCGACTGGCCGAACATTTTATGCATTCAAAAATCGGATTAAGTTCTTTGGCGGCAGAAAATTACTACATCGCCATTGAAAAACTGGTACCATGTGAAAATAAATGTTTTGACAGAATGGAGATTTCTTGAAAATAGAGTATGGTACTGTAACTTGTAAATACGTTTTTTGAAATATTTGATGTGTTAGTTAATCTTCTGTACACATATTTGTTAATGTAAGCTAAATTTACAATTCTTATATTAATTTCCATTTCAACAAGGAATGTAAGTACTTACTTAAGAGTTTGGGAGATCATCAATACTTTCAGTTCAATTAGGAAACACTCAAGACATGTGCTACTTCAAGTAAAGATTGTATTGCAAAGTTTATTAACAAAAGAGTGTATAAGGAGGCTTTGTCTGTATAATTTAGATGTAGTCTTTCACTTGTTCACATCGAGAATTCATGTTTACTTAATGTTCAATAACATATTGAAAAGCAATTTTGATTTATTATTGGTTTGTTTTACACTTTTTCAAGTACGAGTATTTCAAAAAGTAATTGGCTAACTACAAACTATAAGTTCGAATGTATTTTCTCAACCTGATAAATATAACTTACAGTTCTTAATACACAATATACTATTTGTGTTGATATCTTTCATTATTGTTTAGTTATGCCAAATTGTTTGTTACTTTCTATTTCCCTCGTATAACGCCAAGCAGCTCCCTGTAAAGGAGCACGTAAGATGGTGTACATCCTGGATGAAAGGTTGACATCCGAAGTGGATGACAAGTCCTGTCACCACACAGGAACCAAGATAAGGGAGCAGCTTCAGGAAATGAAACGCTTGGCTCAAGGGAAGCTGTTTGAAATACAAGCACAAAGCCGAGTGTGTGTTAGCAAACAGTCAGAAGCATGTTGAGTGAAATCAAATCCGTCTGCACTCAAGGAGATGGGCCAAGCCTCGGTGTGTTTCTGGAACCTTCGCTTAAGGCATTTAACATAATATATCGTACTGTCTACATACTCATATCGTTGCCTAATCGTGCTCTATACCCTTGTATACCGCAAAAAATGCGTGGCTAGAGTTAGAAGACATATGATGTTTTTCATTCATCTTGCTTTTTCTAAGTGTTCTTACACAAGCATATTCTCCTACCTACTTCATGCTAACTCAGATACGAAGGTCTGCTGATAAGTGGCAGGCCTCACAAATATGGTGCCACTAGGCCAGTTAGACGGTAGCATCGTATAATTTAACTCTAGACTAGCTTGTATCCATAGTTACAGGTCAATAGCTTGTTTAGTTTTCGAATGATAGCATTTTAAACAAGAAAACTTTAGAGTTTTCACGAAAATGGAAGATTTGGAAAAAACGAGCAGTGATTATATACTTCCATTTGAAAGGCTTAACGCCTAAACAAATTAAGGAGGCAATTGACTGAACATTAAAAGGTGGGCTGCAGAGTTTAAAATGGGGCGTACGAGCACTAGTGATGAGCCTCGCTCTGGATGCCCTGTAGAAGTGACAACTCCAGAGATCATTGAAAAAATTCATTGTTTAGTACTGGCAGATCGGAGATTAAAGTTGTTTGAGATAACAGAGGTTGTAAACATATCAAAAGAACGTAAAGGTAATATTTTAAGTAATGTTTTGGGCTTTCACAAGGTCTATGCAAGATGGATGCAACGCTTGTTGACACCTGATCAAAAGTTGCAAAGAAAAACTGTTTCTGTTAAGAAAAATCCCAGTGAATTTTTAAGACGGCTTATTACCATGAATGAAACTTGGATACATCAGTAAACTCCAGAAAGTCAATAAATAAAACTCCATTTTACGCACACACAGAGACACACACTGCCCTTTTTCTAAACATGTCTTTTTACTTTCTCTAGCCCCATATGTATAATGTATTGTATTCCACCCAAAAATTCGATACCGAGATTTCACTGGAAATACATGGACATCCTGAATCCATAAAATGCATTTTCAGAAAAAGGTCCGTGTGCGAGTCCGGGTGTCTGTGAACACGATAACTCAAAAACAAATAGTAGCTAAAATACCAAACTTTTTATTTAAGCTTAGTATCTTCCAGGGATGCGACACGAAGATTTTGAGAAAAATCACCCCACCCCAAACTACCCTTTACATAGAACTTTTTTTCGAAAATTTTGATTTTCTTAAAAATGGCTCCAACGATTTTGATTAAAATATCTATATTAAAGATATTTACCTGACAAATAAAATGTATATCTTGAATTTTCTGGGAATATCTTCTGAAGGCCTGTTTATTCTGGATGAATTTTGCTTAATTTGGCTTAACTAGTAAACCGTAAGAGATAGACAAAAACTTACTGTACAAAAAATGTAGTTTTTTTTAAATACACAAGTTATGTCACATACATTTTTCTCGCGGAGCTTACCGTTTTCGAGGTACTCATTGTTATTAGTTTCAGTTGTGAAGTACTTATACTTTTCTCAGACAGGAGTGTCCGTTTTTCTTTTGTTCTACTCCTGGCCAAGAAAAGAAGCGATTGGTAATGACAATCGCATAACGGCAGCTTTTAAAACATTTGACTATTGATTTAGCCTAGTGTATTCCCTTATTTTCTTCCTACTTATACGGAACTAAGTAATAAGAACATTGTGTTAATGAGTACCTCGATTAGCAAGGTGCAGAAAGAAGAATTATCTTATGTAAGAAGTTTGTAGAACAGCTAGAGAAAGTCATGTGAGTGTAACACATCACATTTTTAATTTAGCAATCGTCAAAAAATGTATTTCCGGTGAAAACTTGGAATCAATTTTTACTTTCTCCACACGTACTATGTACATAGCGTGTAGAGAAGGTATTGTGTTCCACCCAAAATTTGATACCGATTTTTCACCGCAAATACATGTTTTGGGTCCCCCTGAATCAAAGAAAAGCATTTGCAGAAAAAAGTCCGTGTGTGCGTGCGTGTGTGTGTTCCTGTGGACAGCACAGCTCAAAAACACCGTTGAATACCTAACTTGGTAATTAAGTTTCAAGAAATAAAGCAAGAATAAATACCTTGATAAGTCACACTGCAGAGATGTTTTAGTTACATTGGAACGCCAATATGACAAATGTATTAGCCTTTCTGGAGATTATGTCAAGAAATAAATAAATAAATGCTATTTTCATTGAGAGGCCTGGGACTATCAGCCGACTAAGTTATGATTGGGAAGATTTTTATTAAAAAATCTATTTTTCCATTCATATAACATTTTCCAAAAATACTTCTTTTGGATTGAGGGGGACCCAAAACATGTAGGGAGTAGTAGATTCTCAGAGTAGAGGCTATCCCGCACAAGCAAAGAGGGGAGTATGTGACCCCCAGGGTTGAGGTGCTGGAGGGTCTGCATTTGGGGAAATACCAAGGAGCTATAAATAGGGACACAAACCACCACTTGTACGAATGAACCCTAATTTCACAGAACTTAGCTTTTAGATCCTGCTGTACTATAACTTACATTTTTAAACTAACATTATTGCCATTTACTCAGCGACAGTCAAGAGTAAGTCTGGCTGCGTCTGTAGTTCAAATGTAAGGGTCCGTGTTGACCTACTTGTCGGGGTCTTTATAGCTAATATCATCCTTAGGCCAGCGTTACTTAGGAGGCCTCGACTGTGTAATCATTTACATCTTACCTCCAATATCTATTGCTCAAACTGTTGTAACATTACTTCTTGATAAGCAAAATGTCTAATTTATACAGTAACCATCGAGTACTCTACAATATAATGTGTATCTTGAATTTTATGGAAACACCCTCAGAAGTTGTCTTCATTTTGAATGACTTTCGTTTAACTACTAAACAGTAAGAGATATTCTAAACCGTAGTATTCAAAATATGTAGATCTCATTAGAGACAACAATTTATATAACATACCATATTTGTAGATTTAATCTTTTTCAAATTACTGGATTTTATTAGTTTACACTTTCTGGTACTGAAACTTTTAGATCTTTTTACTGCATGTCAATGAGAACCAAATTTCAAATCTATCATATAGATTACATAGCGGTCAACTCTTAAAGAGTTGGCTATCGCGTGCGGTGATATATCATAACGACCAAAAACAAATATTTAACCATTAATAACTTAGCAATAATTACTGAAAAAGCAACAGTCAAATTAATATAGATCGGTACCTTTTGAAATTAAAACAATATAAACATTAGAAAGTCGGTGTAATATAAATAGTGACGTAATTTAACATCTGTTTTTTGGTAAAGTTGTATATATATATATATATAATTTTGACGGGAGTGTAGCTCTCTCACATCTGGCCATCCGACATAGTGGCACCTTCTCATTCCACCGCGCTTAAGTTCCGTTGAAGAAGACTACTTAAAAATACCCTTGAGCTAATGGAAAAAAAAGTATGATGTGTTCCATTCATATGACTTTCTCCACCATTACAAAACAAATTATTGTTAAAATCTTCTGTTTACTTCATTCTAGCTGAGAAAAACTTAGCAGGAATAGACTTATTACTTGCTTCCATGCAAGTAGAAGACAAATAAGGACTAGCATAGGCTAAAGATGTAGACAAAAGTGGTTGCTATGCGACTGAAGCTCCTTTGTTTGTATGGAGAGGAGTTGAAAAATTCCTGTATGAGAAAAGTATAAGTGTTTTTAAAGCTGAAACCAGTAACAAGGAATATCTAAAAAAAACTATCCACTCCACGAAAAAATGTATATAACATAAATTGTGTGTTTTAAGGAGTTCTACATTTTCTGTTAAGTAAGTTTTTGTTTCTCTCTTGTAGTTAGCCAGTTATGCAAAATTCCTTCAAATTCATCCAGAATAAAGTAGTCTTCAGAGGCTATTACCAGAAAATTCAAGATATGCATTTTATTGGTCAGTAAATATTTTTAATATAGGGTACTTTAATCAAAATCCTTAGAGCTAGTTTTGAGAAACTCAAAATTTTCGAAAATATTTCCATGTTAAGGGTAGTTGTCGCATTCTTGGAAGATACTAAAC